>CM021102.1:649482444-649733268 GCA_007115665.2 Sequoiadendron giganteum
TTAACCATGACATCGACCATCATTTTGTCACATAGTTTTTATTTCTTAGACAGTGTATTTTGGAAGCCATGGTGGACATAGTCAATTTTGTAATGATGATGCAGATCTGCACTGGATCAGTATGTTGGCACTGATTGAATCTATAAGTTTTTGTTTCAAATGTGTTTAATTTGTCATTGTTGGGTCTAATAGCCCTAGAATCTAGACCATCGAAACTCAAGAGAAAGTGCTACTCCCTCAATATTGTATAATTATGTGATGTATTTCTTGAATTATTGTGAACTGTGGGCTCTGAAATGTTTCTTTATTTCTTTTTCATATTTTATTTTCGTGACTATGCGTAATTATGTGTTATACAGCTTTGAACTTTTGTAGACCACTTTGAAATTCCGGCCTTCAGTGAACCTTTCACCTTCTCAAATCCTTCAAACTTTTCAAACCTGACCAAGGCTTGCATAAAATTGCTGGTTATATGTGCAGAATTTACAGGATAAATGCTGATAATGAATGCAAAAGTTCATAACACAGTGCTGGAAATGAACTATGTAACTATAGTATCACAGTAAACTACAGAACATAGTGCTGGTAATGAGTCTTCCTATGACTACTGTGTATTTCTACAGTTCGTCATGTGAATGTTTATGACCATCAGTATTTAAATCTTTCTGTAAATTCGTGTTTTCCTGCAATCTTTAAGCATCAACTATAGCTCAGCTACAAGTAATAATTTATCATAATGGACACTCAGTTTCATAACAACCTATGCGATTTAAAAGAAAAATCCAGCTAGGGTTAATTCAGCTTACTGGCTCATTTTAAACAACATAATCAAAAGTTCAAAACAGTCTATTTACTTCTTTTCTGAGCAGCTATGAGCTGTCTATAATCAACAATAAAAAATGGTTTAAAATACCGAAAATATAATCCATAAATGCCTGTGTGATTGTTTTAATCTCTGTATCAATTAACATGATAAATTCTGTACAAGTATGTGAGAGAGATCGACCTTGCGAATTTCAGAATTCACCAATTATTGTTATTATTCCAAATTTAATGAAGTTTTTAGCAACCAACTACTTAGCTTTCCCTTCATGGAGATTTTTCTTTTCTTTTCAAATGACATTGGAGGCTTAGAACTGGATTTTCATAACGTGAAAATGAAGCATACAAAAATTTTCCTTTTTCCTATCCACACCACATAGCTACCTTTTCTCCTTCCTGCCCGTTCTTAATGAATTCTCATATTTTCTACCTTCTCTTTTTTAATACCAAGTATCCCCTCTCTTTCCATGCTACGTGGGAAAGGAGGCTTCCCAAAATTCCAGCTGCTAGATTTCTTTTAACTTACGATTTTTTGCTGACACTTGGCAGTTTAGAGACTTTAATAAGGCTTCCTCATGACAAATATTACTCAAACCTGATTGCTGGTCCCTACTTCATATCACCTTTTTATATTGTTCTTTTCTCAAGGAAAATAAAATACTTCTTATTTATTTTTAATAAGAAAAAGGTACCCATCGTACCTTTTAGGACACAATATTTAAAAACAAAATATTTTATTTCTCTCCTTTAAACTTTTATTCCCACCTTTTTTCTTAGAAGGAATATTTAGAATAATAATATGAATTATTTTTTTTTGTTAATAACAATATATATTTAAATATAAAATTATTCAGTAATGTTAATTTTTTAATTTCTTATTTAATTTTGATAAATAAACAAAAATAGAATATTGTTATTATTTATCTCTGAATAATGCAGTATTCAATTTGGTAATGATACTATGTGCTCGTGTGTGCGGAATTCTCACTCATATCGCCCTTAGATGGCTAGACTCCTTTTTCCAGTGATACTCTCTCTGGTGAGAGTGGTGGAACTTGTCTTGTCAGACTCCAATGACACGAATACAGTTAGACTGTTTTAGATAAAAATCAGAACTAGCATAATTATTCAGAATATTAAAATCTCTGTATGAAACTAAACCACATAAGCTATATATGTAAACATAGAAATACATTTATAACTACCATAACTAACCACATTCTTCATTATAACATTCAAACAACTAGATAAGGCATTAAATTTAAACAACCAGATGCCAGGGTGCCATCATAGAAATTTAGGGCTATGGCAGTTAGGTTTCACATTCAGATGAACATATATACAAGAATGCCATTACAAGATTTAGGGCTGGGTCGCAATAAGGGTTGTGACAATCCTACTTTATTGGTGTATCCCCAACAGTTGAAGCCTTCTTTGTTCTATTGGGTTTTTGGATTCTTTTGGTCTCTCTGATTTGTATGTTTGACCTCTCTCTTGTTTGGCTGATGTTTGCTGTTATACCAGTTGAACTAACTCCTAAAACTATGCCACAGATGAATCAAATGCAAGAGTCTATGGTAATCATATCATATGGTAGTTATCAATTATTTAACGAGGCTAATATACTTGCTAGACTGAAGTATCGGTAAGAAAGTTTGAAATTTTAACTACTTGTTGGTGCTTTATGGTTAGAATGGGGAACTTTTTACGATCTTAATAAATGGTGTAATAATTGCAAGTTGCGACTGTTTTCAGTTTATATATTAATATTTTGAAAGGAAATTTGAATGGGGCTATGAGTGTAAGCTAATTCAGTTGTTGATGGCTTACTCGTTAGCTAGAAAAGTAAAACATCAGTGTCAAAATGTGCGCTTATAGCATGCAACTTATTCTTTGGACAGGAACGTTGCTTGAGATATTCTATGGCATTCAATGAGCTTGAGACTTGTTCTTTCTTAGGCTTTCATTATGCTGGTTTGATCTTCTTGGTTACTTTTATCTTTTTATGGTTTGATTTTCAAGAGGTATAAAATATTTTAGTTGTTACTCTTTTAGAATCAATGCAAGTGGAAGTATGCATGTTAAGGTTTTCCAGAATTTGCTCAATGAAAATGATCATATTGAATTCCCTTTGTAACTGAAAGGAGGCTATCAAAGTAAATACAAATGTACACATACAAATTTTTTCATATCGAATCGGAATCATCTTTTGATTCAAATCATTGTTATTTTAAAATTTCTGTTTGGCGAGCTATGGTCAAATCCTTGTCTTGTTAGGTTATGAATGTTGTACTTGTTGTCTCTGTTCGATTTGTTTGTAGGGTTAATGGAAGGAGCTTTCCACTGCATTGAACAAGAGTAAGAACAGAGCTGGGATGATGGAGAAAAGACAAAAGTTTGTTAAGTGGAAAATTGGATGAAAAGGCTTAAGTGCATGCTTGGTTGAGTTTGTCCTAGAGTTTTCAAAAAGTCAAAAATGCCCTAAATAGTGCTTGGTACTCACCATAAAAAAATTGAAAAAAGTAGACAAAGTTGTTGAAGCAAATGTTTTGCATGCATTTTCTAGAAGTGTCAAAATGAAAAACGGACAGAATTCCCAAGGTGTGCACCATGTGGTTTTTGTTTAGAAGGTGTAATTTTAAAATGTCGATCTTTTGTCCTCCAAAAAAGCTTGCTTCAGACGAGATTTTGCTCAATATTTCAATGAAACAAAAAATGTTGAAGGTTGGTTAGAGGCATTTCATCATAGAGGATAAAGGTTGGACATCGTTAAGTGGTCAAATAGTTCCAAATGCGTGCCCAGACAGATATTGCACAATATTGACACTAAAAAGTATGCCCCATGGTCTACTAGGTGACCGCCTCAAGAGGGACTGGACCAGTTTTGTGAATACTAAATGGTGTCCAAGAGTTTAGATGTTCAAATTGGTCACCAAGAGGAGTGTGAGGTCAATTTGATTTAGGGCCTTGAATCATGCCTCTTAGTCCTACTTTTGCTTCTATTTCATTACTTTCTCCTCCTTCTAGGTTCCCATCCCCATCACCCTAACTCACAAAGTTTAGCAAACTTCAAGCATGGAGTTCAAATTTTATCGAATCTGAAATTTTTATTTGAAATTCGTCACATTTTTTCGTAGCATTAAACGAAGTAATGTCGATCCCGTTCCCACCCTCCTGACACCAAAACCTTTGCTACAACGGGGACCCATTCACATCAAATACAAACTTCATCACTTCAGTCATTCGCGGAAACCCGCTTCTAATGTATTCATTTATCACCAAACCAATTGGAAAATCCACCGGAGCTCCTGCAACAATAGAAGCTACTTGTGCCCCATGGCCACCATTGTCTCAAAGAGATTTGCATTTCGAGATTGGATCAATGCTAGTATTGAGATTCTTTTCATAGCCTTTGAAGTAGTATCGAGCTCCCATGATTTTATTATTGTTGTTTGAGGAATTGAACTTCTGCCCAACTTCAGAACTGCCTTTCCATCTAGCGGGAACAGGTCCAAGGCATGTATCACTGAAGCTTTTGCTCTCAGGCCATATGCTTGTGTCAATCACGCCCACTTTCATATCTTTGCCGTGAGTAGAGTTATTTGACCATACTCTAGAGGGTCCGACAAGGCCCAGGAATTGAGGTGTGTGCATGGTCTCTACTTGATGAACAAAGGACAAAATTACACCTAAGCACGCGTCCATACTCTCCATGGCTTCAGCCTCTGTGCTGCTCAGCGTCGCAGCAAAGCCGTGCAAGATGGTATGATATGTATATAATAACTCCCTTGATTGCCAAACCTGGTCAAGCATTGAAGCATACGACCTCTGGTGTGAAGTAAAATGTATTGCCTTCAATCGCAGGCTAGGGCATAACGAACCCTTGACCTCACGAGGAGCCAATGCTTTGTGAAATGTTTTGAAGTTTCTGATAACTATATTAATATTCAAATAGTGAACCATAAGAAAGCAATGTTAATTTGGGACGTCTATAAGATGGTGTAAAATAGTATAAGGGAATAAATCCCTTTCAAATTTTTTTGGGTCAATTAAATTAATGCATATAATAAATATATAAAGTAATTTAAAGTTAATTAAGAGTGGGATTTGATAATTGTAATAAATGAATATTTAGAGTATTAAATGCAAGGAGATAAGGTTTTTAGTTTTAGGAAATAGAATAAAGAATATATGTTGATGTTGTTTAAGATTAATTATTTAGGTAAAAAAAAAGTTTGGAGTCTATAGAATGATTTAGGATTTGTATAGTTTCTGAAAATATGTGTATAGGTCATATTATCCGTTTAAGGCTGAATGCAAGCTCCACGAAAATGATCTGGTGCATAGAGTTAATTTGTAAGCTATAAGATTGTCTTGAGAATATGGACTTCTACAATCTAATTTTTTGCTATCTTTGATGGATGAATCATGTGTAAGGATGACGATATTTAGAAATACCTTTGGGCAATTTGTCAAATTGATAAAGTCAAAATACACTAAAGATTCACTATTTATCAATGTTAAACTATTTTGACAATTTGGTGGATATATTACTTATATTTTAAATTTTTTTTTTTACATAAGGTGAATTTAATGCCGATTTCTTTTTCCAAATTTTTTCCTTGCCGAACTTCATCCGAATTTCAATGTTGCTGAACTCACACTCGAATTCGAACCTTGTGACAGCTATTTGACCTTGTACACCTTCTGCACCTAAGGATGTCACTTCTACATCCACATCTAAAATCCCTTCCATTCCACCTTATATTACTTTTCCATCTCATCCTTAGAATATTCCACCTCTAGTTATTTCTGTTCCAATGTCCGTTCACTCTCCTGAACCACCTGCAATTATTAAAAAGCCTTCTCCAGTGAGTAGATGCCCTGGGAGACAAAAGTAGGAAAAAGAGGCACTAGAATGGGTTAGATCAGAGGTGGCTAGAAAGAGGCAGCTTGTGCTCTCTTATCAGATTAATTTATCGGCTCTCTCATCAATTATTTTCAAGTTTGAGCTTCAGTAGCCAAAAAGGCAATCTTGGGGAAAGAAGAGTTCTAATGGTCATTTGGTTGTTAAGATCACTATTCCTTCTGAGTGGAAATCAACATAGGTTATTGAGTTCACTGATTTTCAGACAGTAGACACTGATTTGGGATCAAGGTCATGTTAAGGAGATATCAATTTGTTTGAGGTACCCCTTGAAAACTTGAAGAAAAGAGTATTTAAGTATGGAGAGGACAAGGCAACCTCAAGGCTGAAAATTAGCAGCTTTGGGAGTACATTGCACAACCCATACCTAGCCCTAGAGGTTTTGTGCCACGGTTTTTACAATTCAGTGACAAGCAAAGGCAATTAGATCAGCTGGTCACACATGGAAAGAATACACTAAAGTGGATTGAGAGAATAATGTAGCAAGAGTTATATGTAATTGACTGGTTATATGCTTTGTTGACCAAAGCATGTGAGGTTAGGGCTGATATTTCAGCATTTGAGCATGCTATGATGGATAGGTTCTCTTCATATGAGCATTTTATGGAAAAGTCAGGTCAAACTACTGGTTCATTGAAATTACTTGAAATGCGTAAAATAAAGAGAGCTAAAGAGGATCCTTATTTCAGTTAAAGCAATATAAGCTTTTGTTACAGTTCTTGAGGATACTGTCATTATTTTGACAGATAAAAAATCCAGACTTGATGACATTGAACATTATATTACCACTTTTGTGACTTCAGTTCCTTGTATGTTAGTCAATGAGAATGGTATTCAAATTGAACATGATGAGGTTGAGTAGAATTTCAGAGATCGGTGAGAGACACACTTAGAGAAACACAAGTTGAAAATATGGACAAATTGGATTTCATCTCTAGGCAGGTTCAAGTGGGGGAAAAAGGTTTTCTGAAGTCAATACTACAGTGACAGAGTGCAATTATACTTATGATGTTCAAGTACTATGCATGGATATCATGTCTTTTCAATACGAGTCACGGGTGCAGGGATTCCCTGATAGATTCCAGATAACCCAGCATGCTACTGCAGGTCTGTTGGGTGGAGTTCTAGAGTAGCTATTTTTAGATCTCAGATTTTTTAAAACGACCTTCTAGAACGTCTATATACAGTTAGATGGTATTTTTATCATAAATCTATTTGAGGATTTCTTGATTAGATTTTGCATTTGGGGACAAATTATATTTTTGGCTTGCTTTGCTTACAAGCAAACTATTGACTGCAATTTGATTTTTAATTCATTTTTCATGCAAAACTTTGCAAAGACATAAATAAGAGTTTCATGCACTTAAATTTTCTATAGTAATTTATATGTGTTTTTGTTTCTGAAATTGGTGTTCAAGCCTACTTGTGTGTTTTTGTCAATTTGTGATTTTGTGAGTTCAATTGTGTTTATTAGTTGTTGCAAGCTTAGTATTGCTGTAGTTATTGATTTGAGTTTTGTAGCTTTGTATGCAAATCTCTATGCTCAACTCATAATATTCTGTGTGTACTTTAATCCAATTCGATCTTTGTGTTTTGTCACACTTTTTAGTCTCTGCTTTTAGCTTAGAGAGTGTGAGTGTCTGTTAGCTATTACAGGTGTTAGTTTTCTAGAGAAAAAACATAAAATCTCTCATATTGTGTAGAAGTGCTGAATAGGCTTGTGCCCTTAACCAAAGACAAAAAGATGGATATTTGTTAGTATTGCATACTAAGAACCTAAGCTTGTTTAAAGTTTCAGGGTTATATTTTGTTACAAGGGAGCTTCACCTTTAATTTGAAGAAAGGTCAAAGTAAAATGCTAACAATGTTAATAAGTAAATAACATTAAGTGGTTAAACTAAATAGATCTATAAAATAGGTAAATATAAAAGTATTTGCTTACAACATTAAATATCCCAATAAAATAATTGAGACACTTTTGGTTAACATGTGTTCTTGTCTTAAGTTTTTGCATTTAATTTTTTTTTCTTCTATTGTACATCTTAATTATGAAAATTTTGTTTAATAACTGATCAGTATAATGGTATTTATGAATTAATAATTTTGTTGGTTGGACTATGGCTTCAGGAATTGCTTGCAGCTATCTTGGCCTGTAACTTTCTCTGTCTTTTTCCAAAGGCACAGAGATGGGAGAATCAGCTACCAGATATAAATTTTGATCGCTTATTTGCGTATGTACTTGGTTGAAGTTCTATGATTTTTTTATGAAAATGATATATTTACTGTGAAGCTTTGGTTGTTTTGAATTTTCCATCAGAAGTATACCCTTGATCGTTTTTTGAAACTAATATAGCTCAAATGTGAATATTTTTCTGACACAGAATAAATCCTGCTTTATTTATCAGACTATCTAAATGGTTGGACTATATAACTTAAATCCTATCTGGGTGTACATACAATAAGAATACACTCATATACTTAATAAAGATCCATATATTAATGAAGATAAAAGAGATAGGGGTCTATGTGGGTCGAACACCAATCAATTTGCTGCCTTTTTAAACTTAAGATACAAACCCTTGCATAACGGAAGAGTTTAAACAGCCAGCATGTTTTGGCTGTTTAGGTGGGAAGAGGGCCCTACACAAAGTACAATGTGCTGGCTGTTTACTTTCACCCTATAGAACCAATCAAAATTATGAATTAAATAGTTGTGAGGTTGGAAGTAGATTTTTTCTTGTGACTAATGCTATTGTGATAGTCTACGTCTATCATTCATCAGAAAATTGCTAGACTACGGGCTGGCATGGATAGGGTATCGCCATATTTCATTGAAGGTATATAACTAGCAATTGCCCCTCAGTGCGCAATGGGTAGGTCAAAGAGGTATAAAGGTGAATTATTGGGTTCTCAAGCAAACGACATGCTGCCTGAGCATAGCTCCCCATGGACATGTCCAATCTTTGGATTTTTGGCACAAAACGACCAATCTAAAGTCAGTCTCTCTTTTCTCTATCTCTCTTCCCCTTTGTATCTATTATCCTTATCTATCTCTCTTGCTCTATCTTTGTCTATTCCTTTATCTCTATCAATCTCTCCCTCTTTCTATATCTTTGTCTCTTCCTCTCTATCTCTTTCTCTTTATCGTTTGATTTCTCTCTCGTTGTATATATACACATATATATTTGTCTCTTCTATATCTCTACACTTTCTCTTCCCCTCTCTATTAGTTTGTCTTTATGTCTTCCCCCTTCTCCTCTTTCTCTCCCCTATTCCATCTCTTTCTCTATTCCTCTTCATCTTTCTCTATCATTTTCTCTCTTTACCTCTCTTTGTCTCTCTCCCCTTCTCTCTTCGTCAATCTATCTTTCTCCCTTTGCCTCTCTCACCCTCACACTCTCTCTCACAATCCCCTTCTCTCTTACTCTTCCTCTCTATCTCTTTATCTCTCTTCTACCTCTTTATCTATATATCTTTAACTTTCCCTCCATATCTCTCTCTCACACTCATTATCTCATTATCTCTTTATCTCTCTAACTATCTACCTCTTTATCTATATATCTCTAACTCTCCCTCCCTATCTCTCTCTCACACTCATTATCTCTTTATCTCTCTACCTCTCTATATAGATTTTTCTTACTCTTTGTTTGACTTTTTTTTGTTGTCTCTATCTTTTATTCTCTATTTTCCCTATCTTTGTCATTTCTCTCTCTCTCTCTCTCTCTCTCTCTCTCTCTCTCACTTCTCTGTCTCTGCTTCTTTGTTCCTCTCTCTTTGTAGCCCTTACTCCCTCTCTCTCTCTACATCTTTCTCCCATTCTATCTCTCCACCCATTTCTCTCTCTCTCTCTCTCTCTCATCCCCCCCCTTTCTATCTCACTTCCACACTCTTTTTTACCTCTCCATTTTTTCTCTTCCTTGCTCTCTTCTTGGAGTTTTTTTTTCTATATCTCGCTTCTTGTTTATCCTTCTCTCCTACTCAATTTCTCTCTCTCACTCTCTCTCTCCCCCCCCCCTTTCTTGTTGTCTCTCTTCCTTTCTTGCGCTCTTTCTCTCTACCAATCCATGGAAGGATAGTTGTTAGATTTAAAAATTTATATTACATTTATTCAGTATGTAACATAATATTATATTTTTATTTAATAATTTATATTATATAGAACATAATATATAATAATAAATATAACTATAGTATAGTTTTATATATAAAATAAATATACAATTAAATTACAGATATACATATATTTAATATAAATATACAATTCTATAGTATAATTGTAATGTCTCTTTCTCAAGCATAATCAGTTTGTGAACAATTATCCTTTTTTTTGAGTTCCTGTAGGCTAATTGGTGGGCAAGGGAGAACTCCAAACTTCTTGGAGAGCACAAAATTGATCTAGTAGTGGTTTTGTTCATGGTAGTGAGTTCAAAGAGTCTTGGTCAACCTCATGATGCTTTCAGAATGCAATTTCATCTTTTTGGGAGCTCTCCAAACTTCTTGGAGAAGCATGCTTTTTTAAGATAGATGCCAAGTTGCTTCGATTTGTCCTCCTAAGTCCTAAAAACATTATGGTATGGTCAAAAATTCATATTCATCTAATTTTGATGCTTTCTGCAATTTGAGTGTAGTTAAATTATTAAATAATTATAATTTAAGTTGTTCTTAAGAGGGAAAAATTAAAAAGGCAACTAAGGTATAATTATTTATTAAAAAGTGTTTTAAGTTGTGCCTCCAGGGGCATGCCTAGGCACAAGGGGGTCTTTGCACATAATGAACTATTATTTAATTTGAAA
The DNA here is from genome assembly GCA_007115665.2 of Sequoiadendron giganteum. NCBI lineage: Eukaryota > Viridiplantae > Streptophyta > Pinopsida > Cupressales > Cupressaceae > Sequoiadendron > Sequoiadendron giganteum. The sequence continues at coordinate 649,492,987 of CM021102.1, forward strand.
AAGGAGTTTTTGGAGGAAAAAGGAAAATTATTATTTTCTTTCCTCAAAAATGTTATAAAAGGAGGCTGAGAGCTCATTGTTGAGGTTAAACATGATATGATTTTTGCTCATGCATTTGTGAGAACCTTTTCATCTCTAATTTTCTTGAGGACGAAAGCCTCTTGAAAATATTGGTTTTAGGGACAAATACCCTATAGCTGGTCTTGGTGGTTTCAAATAGGAGCCACAACTGTGCTTGCAAGTGAAGATTCCGTATGTTGCTTCAAGAATGGAGGTATTTGATGTCTTTTGAGTAATCATTTTGGTTTGCTAATGCTGTTTGTTTGAGCATTCAGTTTCAAAAGTTTTGGAGTGTTGTTAGGCGATTCTAAAGGTCTTGTTGTTGGTCTTACCACTTCAGCTATGCAGGCCATACTTCTTGGGTAACCTTGGGGTTTCACATCTTTATTAATATTAGTCTAAACATGATGTTATGATTATATTTCTTAGATTTTACGCGCTTTGGAGGAGTGGTCTATTGTTTGGAGGTCAAACTCCACCCTTGCTAGGTCGTACTCATAACTACAAGGTGTGTGAATTAGTCAAATGAAGTGCTTGTAAGAGTTGGTATAGAATAACTCTACACCATGCAAGATTTGGCTAAAGATTATAGCCACCCAAGATCTAGGCACTTCATGAAAGCACAAGAGAGATCAATATGCAATGCTCAAGATTGCAATGGAATTGAATCCAATAGTCTATTCAATATGATTTACACATGAGACGACCTGGTTATATAGCCAAGGCGAGACACAAGACTAAACAAGATTATGAGAAGTCTGTTAATCTTATATCATGTGGCAACTTATCACTACTACCTAGGACACGTGTTATAAGTCAAAAGATAAGATAAGATCTAATGACAACTAACACCTTCTAGAAAGATTCCTTCCTAGGACCTAAGTAAATTCAACATGTAAATAAGTCCCCTAAGTCCCTAGTAATGAATTAACTAGGTACAAGACTTTATTTACATCAACACCCCCCCTTAAGTGCAACTTAGGGAGCAGTTAATTATTATGCAAATGACACAAAGATGGGTCTCGGCTACAAGGCCATGTTAGGTACCCATGTACAAATGCAAATGCATTCTCTCACAAACGGAGAAAAGGAGAAAACCCAGTGGGACAAAACTCCTCCCCAAAAGAGAGATGAAAAAACAAAATTCTCTCACCAATGAATGAGAAGGACAAAATCCCATGCGAGGAAAAAGAACTCCCCATAAGAGAGAAGAAGAGAGACCATGCAACCCCTCCTCAATGTTGAGTCTCCTACAATGATAGTAGAAGCTCAACATCGAATGCTGAAGATGATCCAATAGCGTCGAACAACATTCCTCCCCTTAGGAAGAAACAAAACTAAGATGGTATGTAGGATGTCTTCCCATTCCTGAAAGGTGTTGATGTTATTGAGCAGCTTCGGTCTGCACTTCCCATGAAGAAGACAAATTATATATGTAACCTTGAGCCGACCTTATGTTTCACATTTTCTTTGTATTAATCTTGAGCCGACCTAAAGCTATTTCTGTTTTATTTTATAAAGGCCGACCTAAATGTAGAGGCGCCTATGATGTATAAGTACAAGGTCATTATCCTTGCAAAAAGGTAATTCGAATTCAACAAGCAAGTTCGCTATTCCATTAAGAGCAGAAATTCGCAATTATCATTAAGAGCAGAAATTCGCATATATCATTGAAGAACAGAAATCGCATTTACTACAGCAGTCCGATCTCAAGGAAGAACAGATTCATTTGTATCTTGTGTATTAAGGAAAAGTGCGAAATCATTGTGACTCTCTATTAGCCATTGTTGGGCTGTGTTGTAAGCAGATTTCTGTCACTGTGTTATCATATATAGAAGAGAATCATTTGCTGGGTTTTTCTCCCTCAAGAGGAGGGTTTTTCCCAGGGTATCTTGTTGTGTTCATTGTCTTATGTGTTGCATTTCTATTGAGCAATTTATTATCTAATCTGATCTAAGAAACACTAACAAAAGGAAGATGCAGGAAGAAGGATGATGTGTGATGTCTTTGAAGAATGCTCAAGTGTCTCCATGTCGATGCCAAAAGTTGTCACTCCAAACAGGCAGTCTAGGCCACATTGTCGAAGAAGACAATCTAGAATCTCCTAGAAACGATTATAGAACACAATCCAAAGACTAGGATACCTCCTCTGAAGACAAAGAAGCCTCCTCCAAATGCTGTCCAAAAGAATCCACACTCATGTCAAACTGCAAAGAATGATCATGTAGAGAATGAACAAGAGGGTCAGAGTGTTCCCTCGCAACAACTGAAGAAGAATCACCTCCATCAAAGAGAAGATGAATGCAATCAATGATGCCTCCCAAATCTGAAATGCGGGACTCACAACAACTGAAGAAGAATCACCTCCATCAAAGAGAAGATGAATGCAATTAATGATGTCTCCCAAATCTGAAATGCGAGACTCACCAAACAAACTAGCAATGTTTGTCAAGTACTCATCCCAAGTAGTCATCTTTGGAAGATTATATATGTCCTGCTGCACTGAATTATGTTGTACCGAAAATTATTTTTTTGGCATTCTGCTTAAATTGATCTAAATCATGTAAAAATGCCGTCAAAAGTCTGTTTTAGGTCAAAACAAACATAAGGTCTTTGTGGGTTTCTGTCAAGGAAAATGTGTAAAATTCTAAAAAATTGAAAATTAGGGTTTTGTGCCCCTATTTTTAAGGAAACCCCTAAAAATAAGAACTTCTCAGAAATGATTGAAAATGATTTTGATAGGATGAATTGACTTCACGATCACACTGGTGAAGTCAAAATCACCAAAAAGTTAGTTTTACTCTGATGGGTATGTTTTCATTTTTCAAGAATAAAGTTAGGAGCTCCGCAACCATTAATGGCAGATTGGCTAGTACTAGGTGTTGAAAGTTAAGCTTCAAAAGCTTCAACGAGGAATCCATGGTGAAAATGCTCGAAAAGATGCTCTACGATGTAGGGGATTTTCAAAAGTGAAAAATGCTGAAAATTGACTAAGTCTGGAAAATGAACGCCTTGCGACCAAGAAGGCTGTGTAGTTGAATGCCCTAGTCATTTTTCCAACACCCTTACATGCAACATGCTGAAGATGATTGCTAGGATACACTCGCCCACATCATCAACAACAAAGCTCAAATCAATCAAGCTACACAATGAACGTGAGACATGAAGAGATGAAGATCTGAAAGGAAATGATGAAGCTGCAATCAAAAGAGCCCTTGCTGCCCAGGGGCGCCCCTGAGTTCAAGAGGTCAAAGGCAGTCATCAAGTCTTGCCAAGACAGTCATCTCCTTCGTAATTCTGCTGACTTTCCAACGCATCATCAAGCAGGTTCACTTGATTCATCGATCATCGACAATGAAGGCGAAGACAGAAGGTGCTGAAGGCAAATAGCATCAGAGATAGCAGTCAAAACATAAAAAAAAAGAGCCCCTGCTGACTAGGGTGCCCTTGAATTAGATGCTCAAAATCTCAGTTGTTGAACAAGCCTGTCTTTAGGTAATCTCTCCAGCATCAGCTCAACTTCACAATGAACCTATTTGTCAGCCTGCGAAACACATCAAAAGACAATAGCTGTTAATCATTCAAGCATGCCAAATGGAGGGAAAATCAATGCACATCAAGACAAAGGCGCCCCTGTAGGCCAGGGCGCCCATCATTTTGAGTCACCTGATGAGGTCTTCAACAATTGCTTTCTTCAAGGCATCTGTTTAGCATACTCTCAGCTTTGCAGTCAAACCAGTTGCATGTTCATAGGACTTGTCAAGCAGTCATAGGCAGGGATCAAGCAGAAAACACCAAAGGTGAAGGCATAATGAAGGACATAAGAAAATTTAACAAGTGTGAAGGAAAAGAGCCCCTGCTGAGGAAAGGCGCCCATCTTTTTGGGCAGCCAGATGTTGTCTGCCAGCTTAATCACCTCTAGGATAACCTCCTCTGTCTTGATTTGTCTCAACAATGACACCATCAACGAAGACAACAGACAAATTAGACACTTGACAACAAAGACCAAGTTGGGGCAATTTGTAGGAGCTTGAAAGTTGAAAATCATAAGTCAAATAGTCAAAGGCGCCCTTGCAGGCCAAGGGCGCCCTTGGATTTAAGGCATCCAAATCAACTTTCAAGATTTGGGAAGTCAGTCATCCTTTCCAAGGTTGAGCTGACATTCCATCCCACGCTCTAGCAAGATCAACAGATTCATTAGTCAGCCGAGATCGTAGATTAGAGCACGGAGGGTCAAATTGGAGAAATTGAAGAACACTCAAGAATTTGACTAAGTCTGAGGCTAAAAGTGCCCCTGTTGGGAAAAGGCGCCCTTGAATTTGAGGTATCAGATTCAGGTTTTAGACTTGGTAGCTCCCAGACATACCTTTTCAGAGTTGATTCAACTTGGCAATGGATCCGTCAGCGACACTTCAAGGTCAATCAAACAACTAGGATCGAGGATCAAACAGAGCCACTTCACCATAAAAAAATAATGAAAAAAGTGTTCAACTCAAAGGGACGCCTAAAGTCAAAGGGAGTCTCAGTTGACTGAAGTTATCTATTTAGACAACCTTTCCATGTCTAAAATGGCCCCCAATTGGTGGAAATCACTCCTGGGAACTCCTAATTAGGCAAAAAAGACTCATCCATCATGAGTTGGGACCGAATTGATGCTTGCAACTCCAAATTGACATATCAAAGCATCTAGGCATCCATTCTTCATTATTTCTTTGCAAGTTGAGGAGCTCAAGAACATATATTTTTCTTCTCCAACATTTTTGAAGATCTGATAGAGGGGTTTTCATCGTTCTTCAGATTTTTGAAGATTTGTTGCACAGAGGGATCATTTATCAGAGGTTGCACCAAAAGGCATAATTCTTCCAAAATGATAGCTGATAACTTCCAATCTTCTTCTTGTCTTTTTTTTCTTCTTTCCTTGTCTTAGATCTTGCATGTCTAAGAAAACAACAGATAATCACAGATCTGGTCAACTGGGTATGATCAACACTACCTTTTTAACAAAACCCACATGTTAGATTTTTCCAGAAAAAGTAGCCTTGCTGCCCCTATTTTTAGGATTTCTGAAAAAGTCATACAATTGAAAAATAGACAAATTGGGTTTTTTCAACTTTGAAGCACAAACAAAACCCATGTGTTGGATTTTTTCGAAAAAAATCATTTTCTGGTGCCTTGCTGCCTCTGCCACCGAAGGACTCTTGCATGTCATAGAAAAATACGTTTTTTCAAATTTCTGACGATCTGGGTTTGTTTATAAAATTGTTCTCAACAAAACCCACTTCTCAAAATTTCTTGTAAAAATTACCCTCGACAAGGCTATTTTTAGCAGTTCTAGAAAAAGTTGTTCGAATAGCATCGTGTGCACAGTCAATCTTCAAGGTTTTCAGAATGCAGTTCTACCAAGACGAATACAAGGCCAAAATGGTCTTAGTCCATGATTTTCTGAAAGCGATTGGCATCGACTTGCATCGGGCACACCCAATGGTCAATTTGGATAGATTGACAAGCATAGACACAAGTCCATAGGTTCCATAATGGTTTCACCTCCTATATTTGATCGCCTTTCAAGGCTAGTTTAGAGGATTGTAACCGTTGGAATTTTGCGAGTGCAGCGAGTTCATGTACATTTCTCACGACTGGAGTGCTCACGGTCAAACTTCATGGTTTCATCATACAATACTCTTCCGTTGAGAAAGATCAAGGAAAACGTCAAAAACGTAAAGCTGCAAAAGAACGAGGAAGGTAGTCATTCCCAACACAGAGCCGCCACCGGTTAACACTACACTACCTTCCACGTCAAAGTGGAAACACAGATAAAAAGAAAAGGAGTAACCCTCCTAAGGGAAGCATAATGAAGGAGATACACACATCAAGTTGCTGACAAGCGATAAGCTCACGATTGACAAGCATGTAACGATCTCCGTATGAAGAAGTCAACGACTGGTCAGAAGGATAGTTGACCGAAGGTGGTGAGGTGTCAAACACCCACAAAGGACGTCCTACCCTCTAGAATATCATTAATGGTGACAAGAGTTAACTTGATGCCTCATTCCAAGTTAACTCTATACCCCACAGATCATGCATGTCAGATCCCACTAATTAAGGATGTTTAATTTGACTTCCACAATTTGTGGATCTCAATCTCCCTTAAAGGTGGATGTCTATTTTGGAGGCACATTTGTAATTTAAGTTCACTTATAGTTAGGTTTCAGTCAACTGAGGTAGACTTCTAGTTTGACTTTTGTTTAGTTTCAGTTAACCGAAGTAGATATCCAGTTAACTGTTTGTTCACCTACATTTAGACATAGGAATAATTCTTGTTGATTGGCAAGAACTAATTGTTAACTCAAGGAGATTTTAGAGTTGCCTACTCCTTTGAGTTTCTATAAATAAGAGCCTTGGGCTCATTATTTGTTTAACCTTTATTTACTACGCAAAATTTCCGTGCCAATGTTGCCAGAGTTTGCTTGTTTGTATTTGTTCACTCTTGGATGAGAGTTTATTGGTTGATCGTAATTGTGCATGATTTCGTGCCTTTGCTGTCCGAATCTTTGTAATTCTTTGGAAGAGCTTGAAGAAGAAAGTCAGATGGCGTATGCATATTTGATCTAAGATTTGAGTTGATCCAACGTCTTTGTTTTTAATAGTTTATTGTTTCAATCTCCTCCTCGGACAGGGGTTCCTCGGATATTTTGTCATCAATTGCTATCGTTTGACGTTGTTTAAAGATCCGGATTTCAGCCTACACTTCAGACAGGGGTTCCTCCTCCTTAGAAATCCTGATATCCATATCTTCGTACCTTGGTGTTTCTAGTATGTTGTTTTCGAGCCTATACCTCGGATAGGGGTTCCTCCTCCTTGGCAAGTCTCAGATCCAACCTACCGTAAAGAGTGTTTACTTGCATAAAACCTTATCCCAGCATATATTTGAGAGTTCAGAGCTTCGGCCATATTCTACGGAGATGGCGGATTCAAGTAATCCAACCCATCAATTTCCCTCCTACGCCCTCATGCTCTGTTTATCTTGAGGAGGTAGGATAGTTTAGAAGCTAGTTTAGTCGTAGTTAAGATTTGCAGAAACCAAAGAAAAACTTAGCTATGGCGCATTGTGTTTATGCACCCTTGTGTCCTACCGTTGAGCAAAAAAGATAGGAACATTAGTACCCTTTTTACGTAGAACATTAGCAAAGAGAGATCTTCCTCTCTATAATTTGAAGAGCAATAGTATAACACTTGCAATAGCTGTCCGTTTCCAATAAGCACTCCAGAGGTGCTAATTGAAATGCCAACAAATCTCAAGGAACCAAAACTGTGGCAACACAAGCACCCTTAGGAGCAACAGTACATGAAGGAGATGGAATATCAACACATGTAACTAGATCCTCAGTAGATGAAACAATACCAAGATTCAAATGACCATACTAAATCTCCTCAAAAGTGTCCACATTAGATGCTTCAATGTGAATATTTGTCGAATCATTTGGAGGAAAATGTGAGAAGGTGTAGACTCGAGATTGGTGATCAACCTCCCCAACTGCAACTATATCTCTGCTATGCAAATCCCGGATTATGATAGAATCTGGTTTGAACTCAACACTCTTGCTTGCTCCACCATGTGTGATCTGATAAATAGAAAGGATATTGGCTGACAATGAAGGCACACAAAGAACATCATTGAATGCTTCGTCATCCATGTCAATAGATCCCTTCCCACAAACACGCATATATGTGTTGTTCGCCATCAGGATGTGTGGTGATGAACAAGTCTCAAATGAAGAGAACATACTCTCTGATGAAGCCATGTGATGTGAGGCTCTTGAATCAAGTATCCACCTCTCAGACTCAGAATATGCAACTGCAACAAGTGCTTCCCCCTTATGTTTATTGGACTTTGATGATGAAGAAGATGATGAACCCTTTGATGATGAAGACTCATTGATTTGATGCTTCTTAAGAAGATGCTTCAACTCATCAATCTGTTTTGAATAACATTGATGTTCATCATGCCTTGATTTCTTGCAATATGCACACGTAGGCTTCTCCTTCTTAGATGATTCCCCTTTTGAGGGAGATGATTCAGATTCTTTATGTGGCTTGTTCTTTTTCTTTCTTTGCTTCTTATCAAGATTCCTTGATTCTTTCTGTACCTTAGACTCACTAGCCAACAGTGCTTGTGATTTGGAAGACTTGATTAGACCCATATTCATTAACTTAGCTTCCTCTTGGATTAGGAGATTTGCAAAGTCATCAAACTTTGGATCAACATATGATGCTCCCATAAAGTCGATGGGTATGAAAGCCATAAAAAAACACTGAATACTCAAGAGTCAAAACCAAGCTTGGATAATACATTCAAAATCAATTGTAAATCCTCCTTATCAATGTTGCAATCTTTCAGCTGTGTTCTTAGTTGCTTAACCTTGGAGATGTAGTCTTGGATGTGGTCAAAACTTTTAGGATCAAGATTCATCAAATCATTATCAATCTGATATCCCCTAATCTTATTTGTTTTACCATATAATTTTTCAAAAGCCTCCTAAGCCTCTTTAGGTGTTTTGCATGATTGAACATGAAATTGTAAATCAAATGAGACTAATGAACATATGCATCTAAGTGTTTTCTCATGATCAAGCTCCCATTTTGCCAATTCCTTAGCATCAATAGGTCGAGGAATAGTTTCCTTTAGATAGCCTATTAGAGCTTTCATCATGAGATAATTCCATACTGATTTTCTCCATGTAGCATAATTATGTGGAGTTAGAAATTGAATTTGAGATTTCCCCATTGCAAGAACACAAACCAAGCAAAAGAAAGCAATGAACCATTGCAAGATTAACCCCCCAAATTACTCAATCAAGAAACCCCTCCAACAATATATGATTTGTGGCACTTTATACTTAGTGCTATTACAGGTGCCACTTGCCAGCAACAACGAAGTGGACGTGATCTTAGTGCATATAGATCGCCAAATTTGGCCACAAGCTCAAAGTGATTTTTTTACAAAGAATGGGATCAATCTGATCTCACCACTAGAAAGTATACGAAAAATTGTGCACTTTCAAAAAAAATTTCACCCAAAAATGTTATCGTAGGAGCAAGAACAGAGCCCCGAAAGTTTTGAAAATGAGAACGGTTGAGCACCACCTATGAGAATCAGATCTTGTATTAACCACTTCATAGTCATTGATGATGACACTAGCGAGTCCATTTTTTTGCCTAAATTGTGATACTCCATGAGCCCACCTTTTTTCTCCAATACTCTTCTACTTATGCTTTGTGGGGTTCATGTTCCCCTTACTTGGTTACTTTTATTGGTTCCTTGACCACCTATGTTGGTGGTCCCCTACTGTTTTGTATTTTGTTTTTGGTTCTTCCCCTTCGTGGAACCTCTCTAGGATTCTCCTCCAAGAACTTTCTTTGTAAACTAGTGTAATAAGCTAGACCTCCGGGGCCAAGATTATTGTTGATTGCCCAAGTTTGACAATGTTATTTGTCAAACTGTTCTGCACTATTGATCTGAAATGATTTGTCTTCCTAAGTTTGCAAATTTTTCTAGTGTGATCTCAATACTCTTGAATACATAACAAGATAAGTGATTGCAAGCAAATCTTTTCATATAATTTTAGAATACCATTGACCTGTTGAATTAACAATTGAAGCTGATAAGATGAGACTCTAGATATATTCAATACTTCTGACTTTGCAAATACACACACTCTTATAATATAATGCACAACATAGATATAATTTCATGAACAACATTTAGATGAATTTACTTTGTGTTTCAATAATCACAATAAACCACTTGAAGATCAACTTTTGTACTATGGAATAACATTCACGGGTAGGCAATCTATGTTCAAATTACAGTTTAAGAATTACCTGTTATAATTGCCTATCTATTGGAAAACCCGCCACAGAAACGACAGGTCTCTTCCATAGGGCTTTGAATCTTACGACAGCTACTATGCGCTACATGATGACGAAACTATTCTCGAGCCCATTGACTGATGTGATGTTAGTCTCCCAGGAGGTTGCATAGGTTGAAAAACTTCAGAATCGTGATCTTCCCCAATAACCGATTCTCACTACAAGGCAGTGCTTCCCATACAAATATATAGACGTTGATTGCACTAGCAATAATCGGATAAATCTTCAAACTTGTATATTTCCATCTTTCATATTATGAACATTGCCAATATCGTGACAAGTCAAGTCTGTATCTATGTATGACACCGTGTAATGTCCCCATTCTTGGAGTGATAGCTTGGAGGTGTGTACTAGCTCATTCGCCATTCCCGTAAGCTAGTCGTCATGGTTAGGGAATGATATTTTGGCCAAGAGAGATATTTTGATGATTTTTCAAATTGAAGAAAAGGGAAATATTTTTAATATAAAATAAAATATAATATTTATTATATTTTATTATTATTTTAATTCCCACTTTATGATGCCAAAATAACTTTATAAAATAAAGTGGAGCCTAGGAGGGGTTCGTCCACATTGGGAGTTATAAGGAAAAATAAAGTATTATTTAATTACCTCTAGGTGGCCGCCTAGACCCACAGGGGAAAAAAAAATTAAAATATAAAAATAAAAGAAATAAAAAATTATCTTACTTGGGTCGGCCTTGACTTGGGTGGCTAGAGAAAAGGTATAAAAGAATGTATTGTGCTTCATTTTGGCATCATGATTTGTCTTGGATTTTGCATTCTGAGTTTATCTATAGAGCTTATTGGAGACATATTTTGGAGACATTTCTGCATACTTCCAGCTAGGGTTTGAAGGTGGATTTCCAGATTTGAGCATCTACAGATTTTTCTTGGACAAGCTACCATGGGCGATCCATTCGAGGGTTTATTTGGAGCACTTTGAAATTGGTTTCAGAATTTTTGGAGGCTTCTACGAATTTTGGCAAATTTTCTAAGGAGAAGGGAGAGTAGGGTTTAAGGCAGAATGACTGAAATTTGCATTTTCAGTTTCTGATCAGATATTCTTCATCTTTGGCATTCATTGTGAGGTTGCAAGACTTATCTATTGGAAGATTGATTTGGCCAAGGGTTTCAGATTGCATCTCAGTCTTGGATGCCTACTTGAAGGAGCAACTTGGAAACTTCATTGGAGGACAAATTTATATCAGTCACAGCTGAAGGTGTTTGCAGCCCCTTGACAGTCACTTTGGATCGAGTTCTTCATCCTCTTTCATCAGTCTTCTTGGGCTCAAGTCATGGGTATGTTTGTAGGGCATTGTGGACTATGTTAGACTTTGAATTTGTAATATTCTGAGCATAGTAAGGTCTGAAATTATATGACAGTCCTAATCCATTGTAATCAGCTGTGTATGACAGTCATAATCAGCATTGTAATGTCAATGAAGTCTTGCTATTTTTCATTAGTTTTCAGTTCTATTTCCTATCTGCATTGTCTCTTTATTTTATGAACTTCATTTGGCATAAAAAACAATCACAAAGCAAACCACAAACAATTCAAAACAAATCAGAAAATTCAGTACAGCAGTTGCATGCAACATGTTTGACAAAATGTCACACAAGGGAATTTGAAAAATTTGGGTCAGATTTGAATGGGGATATTTCACACTGCTAGCGAATGAAGATATATATATATCGATGCCAGTAATGATCTTGATTTCCCATAGTCGCCTTGATTTAACATGGTGCCAACAATGATGTAGACAAACTGCAATACTCCAGTTTATATGCCTGCCAAGAGATACACAACTTCAATACCAATAACCCATAATCTTCACTTCCAATGAATACAATCGGCTCAATATTTCATATTAATTTCTAAGTCTCCTATCTTTGAATCGAAAGCCTTCGACGAACATTTATAATAGTGCCAAAAATAATACGACCCGATAATATTAAAGTGAGACTCGTCTGCTATTCACGATGTTCACTTATGACAAGCGGCAGCAAAGACCAAAAGGGACGACAATAGAGATATGCCAAAGACTCGATAACAAACCGAGCTAGTGATAATAAAAAATGTATAATGAAATACAAATCGCTCAAGAGATATTATCGACCCTATACAAATCATAATCTCTAAACAATCGTAGAGCTTGAGAAATATACTATACTCTGACCCGATCAATGAATATAGCCGATACACCAATCTGACCTTCAATATGCCATAATGATTACTTCTGTGTGATTACATTGAAAATGAATAATCCAATTGAAGAAACAATCATAAATTTATGCAAAATAACCACACTAGGTTTCCGTCCAGCATGGCCACCAAATCCTTAGAGCTTTCGTTCTCAGGGATCTCAATGTCGAAACCAAACAATATTCATTACTCCGTGATGCTAACACCATTTCCCCGATCAATACTTATTCACCCATTTTCAGTTTCGTCAACCAAATTATTAATAAAGCTTTATTTAGAGTATAACCTTTATTAATATAATTAATTAATTAAATAATTAATAAGTCTTAAAAGAAAGATATTTTATTAAATATTTAATTAATTATATCTGATGTCGTCTAGGCTTAAGACGGGGACATCACAGACAAAGGCCCAACGAGGCATGGAAGCCACGAGCATAGTGGACACGTGGTCGTGGAGCCCCATCATCTGGTTATCAGGTGCACGCCTCCTAGCACGACGGTTTACATCCGCCAAGGTCTAGCCCTTCACGCACAAGACATTACAGCCCACCACGCTCCGTAGGGCTCGACCTCGAGACCTTGGCTCTAATACCACAAAGGCCCAACCACTACACCAAAAGACTGACCTAGTAGTGAGGGCGGCTACCTAGGGTGTTAATGGTGAGGTTTGCGTCCCACCAGCCTCGGAGGTAAAGGCATGGAAGCTACGAGCACAGTGGACACGTGGTCGTGGAGCCCCACCATTTGGTTATTAGGTACACGCTTGCTAGCACGACGGGTTACATCCGCCGAGGCTTAGCCCTTCATGCACGGGACATTACAACTAGTGTACTCTTGAGTCTCATTGACCTACTTTTGATCATTCACGAACATTAATATAATTCCTCTTTCCTTCTTTCTTTCTTCAAGGTTGTAGGACTTCTTTAGAGTTTCTGCCATGGTTTGAATATGAGAGCTTCATTGGAATCATTGTAGGAGCTAGCTATCAAATTGCCTATTTTTAGCTCAAGCAATTTACAAACCATGCTATTCTTAGCCATCATTGCTTTTGAGGAAATAATCATATTCTAAGAAGTCTATTTGTAGATCGACTATTTTTAGATGATCTTCTAGAAGGTTTGTTTTTAATAGATAGTTATCCTTATTAGAAATCTATTTTGAAGATTTCTTGATTTAGGGTTTTGGTTTAGAATGCATGGACAAAATTGTGTCATAAGCTTGCTTTGTGCACAAGCAAACTATCTATAACATGTAGTTAGTTTTTTCTTCATTTCTCATGCAAAGTCTTTTAAAACGCTTATAAGTAAGTGCCACTTGCAAGAATTTTATGCCTACTTGTTGCTAAAATTGCTGTTCAAACATCTTATGAGAGATCTCATGTATGTGTGCTTACATAGATAGAATTACTTTGTTGAATTTGCATGCTTTGTAGTTCATGTTTCTGTAAAGTTGGCGATTGTGGTGTTGTACACAGTTCTCTAATTCCTTTTACTGAATTGTGCTTCTTTTGTTCAAATCAATTCAAGCCTTGTGTTGTACTCCTAATTTTTAGTTGCTGCTTTTAATTGGAAAGAATGAGTGTTCACTAGTTGCCATAGATTGTTTGGTTTAAGTTGAAAGGACATAAAAATCTCATGTTTTGTGTAAGGGCTGAATCAGTTTGTGCCCTTACTTGAGAATCAAATGGTAAAAGTTGTGTCCTTAGGTTGTAGGTTTTTTGTTTTATTTTTGTTACAAAGAGCTTCCTCATCAAATTTGAAGAAGCATTTTACCTTACCTTAGACTCCAAGACAATGAGGTACAACTCAAGCACAGTTATGGTGAAGGAAGAAGAGGCTGTGGGACATCGGATGCTAGTGAATATTCAAGATGGTATGGGACATCTCAAAGTAGGCTTTGAAGAACAAGAAAATTAAGGAAAGCAATGCTTGTAGCATTTGTGCAAAATTGTCAATTTTAAGTAGGTGGTGGTTTTGTAATCACCAAGGCAGTTTCGTCTAGAGAAGCGGGGTTTTCTTTTAGAGGAACAGAGGTGTTTTTTTAGTAGTTTGCTCATAATCAATAGGGCAATTTCGTCTCGAAAAGCAATGGTTTTATAATAACTTCCTAATGACAAGTGGTGGTTTCATCTAGAAAAGTGATGGTTTCATAATAGCATCTTGATGACAAATGGCGGTTTCGTATAGAAAAGTGATGGATTCATAATAGCCTTTTGATGACAAGTGATGGCTTCATTACTCAATAGAAAACAATTCATGTCTTTCTAATTTCCTAACTTGTTCGAATTCTTTTGGGTTTTGAGTTTTAACTTTTTGTTCTTGATTGTAAAACATAAGTATATTGTTGTATAACTGAAATGGGCAACGACATGCATGCAATTGGGGTTTGGAGTGAATTCAAGTGAGTTTTTAGTTTAAATAGATTGTGTTTAGGCAAATTTTGAAACTATTCGGTGTTTAGAATAGTTTCAAAATTTGCAAGATCTCTTAGGGACTGAATAAGTTAGATTTAGGCTGGTTTTGTGTCCAAGTGGCCTAATATTTATATTGCCATGGGAGATAGTGATTAAAAGATTACTTGACTCACATTTTATTTGGGTTTTCTCCTAGAATTCAAGTTCTCCATGGTAAATCTCTATTGTCTTCAATTGTGTGATTGCTGACTCTCATTTCCCTGCATTTATTGAGTTTAACATTGCTTAGAGAATTCTAGTCTTCCATGTTCTTCATTGAGACTTGTTTTGGTTAAGATTAAGCGAAAGGGCCCAAACCCAAAACAAAACAGATATAGAGGCGATATAGAGGAGTCTCAAAAGGAGTGAGACAACAGGAAAACAAAGGAAACAAAAACTAAAGAGAAAAGAAAATTGGCAACCAACAATAGTAGTAACAAGACCAGCCAAAGACCAGCAACCTGTGGAGATCAGTTATTGTTCGCCAAGAAGATGGATGCCTTTTATAGCCTACCAGTTCTTGGCGAGGAACTGCAGCTTGTCCTCAAAAGACATGGGGATCTTTTTTTTAGTATTCTCCATGGAGGCAGGCAAAGTTCTCTCGACATATTTACCTTTTTTGTTGGAGCTAGAAGGGGGGGGCTACAAGAGCTTCATCCCTTGCTCTCTTTGCATGACAGTTCTTTAGCTCCTATTGGAACACCTAGATGGTAACAATAGTGTTCTTTACCGTTTCTTTACTATAATAAATAACTTTTTGCAAATTGAACAAGATTTTATCCTGGTTGCTTTGAAGACTGACAACCTCCTTTCTCAAACTCATGCAGTCCTTTGGAGACCTGATAGCTTCTTTCAAATCCCCAACCTCCTTTTCCATCTTTGCCCATTTATCAAAAGTCTGAACCATCCCTTTCATCAACTCCCAGTAATCCACATCTGCTTCTTCTCCAGGCCAATCCCTAGGCTTTTCAAAATTGTAGTCTCCAAATTTTGGATCTTCTTCTTGGCTGTGAGCAATTGAGCAAGCTGCCATTTGAGGATGCCATTTTGGATTTTTGTGGCTTTGCACCAATCATTCACTTTTTCACACAGAAAGTGTTATGCCCTTTCCATAGACCACAACCCTTGGCCTGTTTCAGATTAATAGTAATCACTGGCCAAAGAAATAATAAGGTGGCACTAATCTAGAAAGGGCAGTGATCTTTAGTAAATGCAGCAGTCCCACAATAAAATAAATAATTAATAATTAAGGGAGTTTAAGGCAGCGCTTGGTTATGAAGGGATGTATCCCTTACCAAGGTAAGGATGTTAGTAAAAAGATGTGACTATTCACCCCTCCTAGGTCGAATCATTTGTGAAAGGCATCAATCAAGTGGATTGGAAAAGAGAAATAAGAAATTGGAATTATAGAGATCTATTGGAATAAATATTATTTTTAGCAAGAATATCAGTGGGAAGTAAGTTTTAAAAATATAAATTAAGAATAACTATATATATGTATTATAATTGCATAATGAAATGATATTGGATTAACAACTAATATACTAAGACTCCTTTAGCAATCTATTTTAAATTCATAGAAGTGTTTTCAAATAGGGAGGCCGATCAACCTTACGGGTTTAGGAGATGTGAAGTACCAGCTTCGCCTTCATCAAGTATGCCACCCTTGGGATGTAGCGCTCGTGGGGCCGAGAGTCGTATGAGTGCTCCCAGGCTTGTTGAGTGAAGCAGTATTCGTGCATCTTATCAAGCTTGCCACCTTGAGATGCAACACTTGTGGGCTGGGAGGCGAATGAGTGCTCCTGGGCTTGATCAAGGAGGATGGGGCACCTCTAAGGTGGACAGATGGATGGTGTGGACTTGAGATCCTACCATGTTCATGGGCCAAGAGGTAGATGAGTGCTCTTGGGCTTGAGAGGGACTTCTTGAGTATGCCACTCCCAATATGTAGTGCTTGTGGGGCCGAGAGGCGTATGAGTGCTCCTGGGCTTGAGGGTCTTCTCAAATACGCCACACTGAGATGGATGGACAAGGATCCACCCATGCTTTCACAATACAATGACAACCGTGTTTGAGATTGTGGTTTGCAAATATTTCTAGTGAGTTCCTAATATGATTGGCTATCGGAATATGCCTTGGAATAATCATTAGTGATGTTAGTTAATTTTGAATTCAAATGTTAATGATGATATGAACTATAGATCTAACTATTATAATGTTTTAGCTATGGTGTATTGTTCTCAATATTATACTAATTTATGTATTAATGTATATAACCATAAATTTGACACTTGTTATTGCTAATATCAGTTTTTAGTGATTCGTATTGTTTTGCAGGCCTAAATTTAGGAATATTCCAAAAGGGGACATTACAGAAAGCCACAATTCTTGCAAGGGTTTAGAGAGGTCGAAGGATCAACCTCCATGTCCTGAACATGCAACTCCTCGTTCCGAGGAGAGGGAGGGGGCTTAGCTGAGAGGCCGCAATGAAGAAGAGAGATGGTAGGAGAGTCCTTCGGGGTGACATTAGGGGAAGGGGACCGGGAAGACCCAAAGTTATCATAAAAAATCGAAATCGGGGGGTGGGGGGTCCTCAAAGGAAACCTTTTTCTTACTAGCAGAAGCAGGGGATTTAGCTGCAATGGCTTTTCCTTTAGAAGCACAAGAGGGGTTGGACCGGGTAACTCTGCTCTAAGTGAGGGGGGTGAAATTAGCAATTGAGGAAGGGGTTCTAGGATTATTAGCAGTATTGTCTGACATTAAGCCCTTTTGGACAATGGAGGGATTAACAATACGAGGGAGCGAGGAAACAATCAGGGAGAGGGCCAAGTTGTACCAATAGAGCCTATAAATTAAGCCCTGATGGGGAGGTAGCGGCTTTCCTTTGTTTTGCACAACTTTAACATATTGTTCCAGTGAAGGGTGGAACTAGAAAGCAAAGTTCATTTTCAAGTTATGATAGAAATGATTGAGCATAGGGAATTGAGAGTGAAATATTTTGTACCAGCCTTCGAGAATTACATACCTCATCAGAACCTTTGCAATTCTCTTCTAGACTCTGAGTAGGTCCTCTCTATTGAAGCCATTTTGTAGACGGTTGATCCTCTCATCCCTTTTTAAGAAATTCTCCATATCCTTCTTCTCGTTTCCCTTAGGCTTCTTGGGGAAGTTAGCTCCTTCAAGAGGAAGACCCGTGGCTGCTGATATCATTTCAACAGTGATTGAGAAAGAAAGGCCCCTCACCTCGACAAGGCCATCCTTCTAGGAATTAGCAAACTCAACTGAGAGGGAATTGTCGTGATCTTTCAACGCCTCAATGTAGGAGGTTAGCTTTCCCTTTTGAAGACTTCATTGATATTTGTTGTTGATGAACTATTGTATGGAATTTCCGTCATAGTTTATGGATCAATGCTACGAGATTCTTGAATAACTATAGACAACTTCGAGAGTCTATGACATACAGTTTTGATGGCAATGACCATTTTCCTTTAAAGGACAAGAGCAAAGATACTTTTCAAGATGGTACCTCCCTACACAATATGGTGAAGTTGTGAATTTTAGAAAAGATTGGGCTTAGATTACGCAAGCTGGGCTTGAGTGGTATTGGAAGGCTGTGAATTCCTTGCCCATTGGGGTGCAGGTCCATGTGCTTTTTTTCTGTTGTAGTCATAATGCTTAGTTGTTGTGATTTTTTTTGTTCTTTGGAGTAGATATAATATGCCTTTCTTTGAGTATTCAATAGAAAATGATTATAAGTTATTTGTTTCATGTGATTGACACTTGGTGTAATCTTTGGGGATGTCTATTTACTGCATCACAAACTTACATGTTATGCTTCACTTGGGGATAAAAACATTAATTTGGCAAATATTTTTGAATGCATATGGATATTATAATATAACCTAGTGTGTTTGTTTTGTTCTAGCGAACTTCAAGACATAAATGATTTTGGAATCTTTGCAGTCGTCATCTGTCAATACTACATTCATATTTTCAGTCTTAATGAGAAGCAAACAAATTCTTTATATATGTTCTTCCATAATAAAGTTGTGTTATTGCCTCAAGTGCATGCTATAATTTTTTATTTGTTAGTAAATTGGAATTTATCAACATCAAAATGTTATAGGATTGCAAATTTGGTGAATTCACAATTTTCATTTTGTATTGATGGGTGTATCTTGTATGCTCTATAAGGAATCAACATTTAGCACAAATTCATTTCTTTTGGTCTTAATTTGTGGTGATTTATTATGTGTGATATAGGTGTCTTTGCACAGATGGTGATAAACAAGAACATAAAATAAAGTGCATCATCCATTATTTTGAGCGCATTTGCTCTGAGATGCCATGTGGTGTGGTATCTTTTGAAAGAAAAGTACTTCCATTGAAAGATGATAATTTTACCATTTTGTATCCTAAGGTCAATTATTGGAGTGAATCCAAGGTCCCCCTCTGCAATCTCAAGGTAGGCATACAGGGCTGAATTAGATATTGTTGTGTAATATATTAATTTTGTTTTGGCTACTATGCTGAAATATTTTGAATGTCAAAGGTACACCAACAGGGTTCTGAGTTTGAATCACCAACAACTCATGTTTATGTGGATCTTTAGGTTATGGAAACAGGTACAATTGAGGACCATGAAGAAGAGGCTTTGGAAGTGGACTTTGCTAATAAATATCTTGGCGGTGGTGTACTTGGTCATGGCTGTGTTCAGGTATTCAAGTTACAACTGTATAGAAACTTAATGATATGTTTTATTGTTTTTCATCAACTTGAATGTGTATAAACCCCTTTATATTTTGTAGATTTTAAAACAAGCAGAATTTGTACTTTGTTTTTACCCTACATAAAAAATTGATTTGCTTTGATTATTGTGATAATGTGCCTCTCTTCAACTCATTACACTGAGAGGCATAACCTACAGTGGCAGCAGGGAGGGGAAGCATCTCACGCTGTGATAGTGAAAGAAAAACTATTTAGAGTCGACATTTAGTTTTTAAACTGTTTTTGATAAGATAAGCAGCATTTATAGGGTGCTGTACCCTTTACACAACGCGTCTCAGGGGCCAAAAAAGATCAGGTCCAAACAACAAAGACACTAACTTTGCCCAAAAACAAAAAGACAATCACAGTTGAGACACCGCAGAAGCACAACAGAAACACAAACAACCCCTGGTTTCTAGTAACCAGGAGAGACAACACACTTAGGATCAACAACAGTCCTAAGTCAAAGATAGACAACAACCCAAACCTGGCACCACACCAGGAGTACAGAACACAAGGACAAAACCAGTTCTGATACAAGGAATCAACAAAGGCTTTGAGCCAAGAAACGACCCACAAACAGTGGGCCCCAAGAGATTGCCTGAAACAGACAGGCCACAAACCACCTGGAGCAGCTGGACTGCACCAGACCTTCCACTCAAAATAGACCAAAATGAGCCTAACCAACCACAGACCCAATAGACAGCAGAAAAGCTGCAGCACAAGAACAATAACTTCGAGCCCTTCTTCAAACATGAGTCGAATCGGGACGCCAACTCAAACTCCACCTCATCAGGAGATAGCTCCCCTCTATTGGCGAGGATCACATGAAATTTTTTTCCACTGGACCCAGAGATCTCCAACAACCCTATACTCCACCTCCATAGGAATAGATCCCACCTCAAAAGGGACAACAACAAAGAAAACCAGAAAAGGGAGCTTCCCAAAAAAATCACAACAACCATCTTCACCTCGATAGAAGAGGAATCCACTTTGATAGGATCAGGCTATAGAATCAAGGAGAAAGCCACCACTCCCGTAGAGAAAGTAAACACACCATCCTTCAGCAAACCCGACAACAAGAAACGAAAGAGGAGTAACAATCACATACACAATTGGGTCAAGAGGAAATACAACCCAGTCGACCACCAAGGGGCAGAGGATCACAACAACCAAAACTGGCAAGAGACCCACAAGAGCTCCAACAAAAAAGTCTCTGAAGCCACACCGAATTGGGGAGCAAGCTCTGCCTATCCACCACAACACACTAGAAGCTATGCCCAAACAAAGAGAGGCCAAAACCTTACCCAACGCCAAAGCCACCCAATGGGAAGAAGAGAGCCCACTGGCCAACACCACCACCTGAGCCGACCCTGGCCTAAAGCCCATAAGAGTAGACGCAACATTTCGAGGAAAGCCAGGACAACCCCGAGAAAACTAAGGAAAAGGCATCACCTTCTACAGGAACCAGTGACCCACACAGACGACTCGAAGAGTCCCAAACATAAAGGGGATGAAGCACTCATGGTAGGCCAGGGAGGCCTCCCACCAGCTGAGAGAGGAAACTAACCACAACCCCAACGCAAGCGGAGGGCACACTAGGAGGGGAGCAACAAAAGCTAACCCCCAAACCAACACCGTCGCAAGCCCCACCAGGAAGAGCAACAACGTCCTCCTGTAGAGCCTCGACACTCGCAACATAGGCCAAAGAAGCCATTGGACCACCAATAAACGGTCCTCACCGTTTACAGTAACCAAACTAGGGACAATGCCCTCTTTGCAACAAAACAGAGCCACCACATGTAGTAGCAGGCCGTTAGAAAACTCGACAAGAATAGGGGAAGGCATTCTCCAACGAATACCCACCGCATCCACCACGCAGTCACAGGGATGACCAGCGAACCAAACCAACCAACGACCAAAAGGAACGAGCAAAGGCCACTGTACTCCCCCAAGTCCATTGCCATCCACCTCAGGCCCAACTTTGCCGTCCCCAACATCCTCACATCGGAAAATGATAACCCCTAGCTGCGCAATGGCAAGATCAGGGGAGATGAACAACAAGAAGCCCACCGAATGAGGGCCACCCAGGGCAGTCTCCACCGAAAAACGTATCCAGATAGGCACATCAAGGGCAAGAAAGTCAAAGCCCACAGACGAGCATTTGAAGATCTCCTTCGGCTAGAACCAGAGACCCGCAGAGCAGACACGAGGAGT
Source organism: Sequoiadendron giganteum (assembly GCA_007115665.2). Taxonomy (NCBI): domain Eukaryota; kingdom Viridiplantae; phylum Streptophyta; class Pinopsida; order Cupressales; family Cupressaceae; genus Sequoiadendron; species Sequoiadendron giganteum. The sequence goes on from CM021102.1 coordinate 649,514,620, forward strand.
CCCAAACATATAAAAATGCACCACCTCGTCCATGGGAGAAGCACCCACAGGGAGGGGAGCAACATACCACACACCAAACTGCAAATTCCACCTGAAGGAGCAACGACGTCCACCAAAAGGAGCCCAAAACCTAACACTTGGGCCGAAGGAACCCAGGGCACCGCGTCATCATCTTCAAACTCAGAGTCCTCGCCATCATTGATGCCAGGAGAATTCAAATTTGGAGTCACGCTCCTATTCCCGCTCGATCGTTGCAGAGCCATACTTAGTTTTTAAATTGTTAAACATAAAGACATCAAAATTTTAAAATATATATTAATATGAAACTATTTAGAAGTAACATATAAGTAAATAATATTTATGGCACTTTTCAATGTAAAAACAAAACAAAAGAATTACTGAAATAATGAATGGTGGCTTTTCCAAAAATAAAATCAGAAGTTCTTTTTTTAAAGAGGGGTAAATGTTTTTGACCCGGAGTTATGAACTGGTGAGGTCACAAACGAGGGACCTCATCCCCAATATATAAATTCTCAACAATTACACCCCAATGGGGTTTGAAGCTTGATGGCAAGAATAACAACACAACAACTTAACCATCACACCATGCCACTATTGGCAAAATAAAATCAAAAGTTACGTAGAATTAAAATTTTAAATTTATTTTTCAATATACACATATAGTAAATAAAGTAAAATAGTTCTAAAATAAAATAAAATAGCTCGGGACTGATATCTCTTGGAAAATTTTAGATGGATGTATTTAAGAAACCTATACTAGTTTAACTACTATATGAAAATAGGCGTATTTCAATTTGGCTTCTTTTGACATTCCTAGGTACTGCTGTGGTAGCCCCCCTTACCTGTACTAGTACTTTCTTGGTAGTGGTAGTGGTCTTGCACATCTCGGCCTCTTCTATTATCTTGGGCATCAGATTGTCATGATAAAAATATAATAAAAAATAATGTTGGTCTAGGTACGATTGTTGTAATAATAATAATAAAACATTTAAAAAAAAGTAACATCTAACTAATTAAGGTGCTGCTAGTCCTACAGTATATGTTTCTACTTTCTAGTGAAACAATTCTGGTTTGAATGCTTTTAGTCTTGATGAAGAACAATATTATAGTATTATGAATTGTTCACATAGCTTTTGAGTTTGACTATGACCATTAAGTACTTTCTTATTTTGAATAGATATTGTAAACATATTTATTGTATCATAGATTCACACAACGAGACTCATTTAATATTTTGAATCATCGATTATCATTAGGATTTTGCTGTCTTTTTGTTTACTTTAAGTATGCAACATTGATATTATTGTAGTTTTGTTCATTTTGTGAAAGATAACCCTCTCAAATTTTTTGATTTTCAATAACAATTACAATGTAACCAAGCACCCATTAAGGTTAGCTTAAACCAAAACGTTGCATAAAAGAACTCTAACCAAGAATGCGCCCTAAAACCACTTAAGGAGGAGGGGCAGGCATATGGTCAGAGGATCCCTAGTATCTATTGAATCAATAGTTATAAAGATTACAACTGAAAGAGAGAGTCTAAACTCAACACCAAGAATGTGCACTCAAGATTCTTTAAACGGCGAGGTGCTAACATATGGTGGAGTGTTAATTGCTGAATTGAAAGAAAATAGGCGGATAACTAGCCATGAGAGAAATTACAAATAATAATTCATCCGCTGCGGCAGACATCCACTCATGAGTGGGAATTCACCACTTTCCAGTGGGTACAATGAGAGAATTAGCGAGTTCTTTTTTCCACACTGACGGTAAACCATCCAGGGGTTACAATGTGATAATTAAACATAAATAAGCAGCAATGAAATAGATTGAAACAGTACTACTGTTATTAGCTTTTACAAATAGGGAAGAGCTACAAATTACAAGAGTTTTACAATGATTTCAAACACCAAGATATAGGATGATTCCACGTTAGTTATCAACAAGAATTGATGAAGAAAGGCTAGAAAAGCAAACTGAAATAAGTCTGATTTAGACATCTGCAATTCTGGAAATGAATTATCAACAACCGCAAAGTCAATCAAATGCTCATAACTTCATCAAATTACCTCCGATTGGACTGAAATCTTTTGTGAATAATCTCTAACATTATGGCACCCAAGAACCAATCAAAAGCCAGCATCAAATCCTTCACATTAATTTGGCACGAATCCCAATGCCACTTAGAAAGTACGACCCTCCTTGAAGGGCGTTTTTGACATTAAAAATCAGAAACTCTAAAATTAAATCTGCAAATGCACAAGTGGGGTCGCCTCTAGCATAGGAATCAATAGAACCAATACCCACAAACTAAATAAATTCACACCCAAAGCTGTAAATAGAAATGTCCTTCAGCCATGAAAGGACCAACAAACACAAATTCTGGAAATAGCATCAATTTCTCCAACAATGAAGCTCAATATGTACTTCTGAATGAAGCACACTCTCAATCCATCATCTAGGGAACCATAGTTTCAGGCCCGAAGAGTGGAATAGAATCGCTAAGCTTTCCCTTAGCCGGATTTTGGATTTCAAACCAGCAGCATAACTTTGCTTTCCAAAACATAACATAATCAACTCTCCAAAATGCAGCAATATATAATTTTCAATGGGCAAATGAAACACTCTGAATTCCAAGAAGTCGAATCACTTGAACTTCCCAAGGGATGCCACCTTTAACCATTCACTTTATTTTGAAATAATAAAACATTACACCTTCCCTTTAGGTGTCCATTTCAATTTGCATCAATAAAGCATTTATTAAATCATTAAATGCTCAACTTGACCCCTTAATGTCCCCTCTTTAAAACAACATGAAGTTATCACTTCTAGGCATGGGGGTACAACTTAAAAACATGAAATTGACTAAGTATAAAACTTAGTCCAAGGAGATAACCAAAACCAATGCCAATACTGAAACTGAAGGATTACCAAAAATAGCATAATGACTTGAGCTGAACTGCAGATGATGATACTGCCAAAATTAGACTTAGTAAAAATAGCCATTGCCAAAAATAGTAAGTTCACTTCAAACTCAATAGAAAGCCAAACTGATCGGCCACACTCAACTGCAAAAGATTGAGTTGTTGCTAGAGTGATATTGCTATAAATATACTTACCAAAAATAGCATATTGCTATAAATAGTAAGTTTGTTGAAACCACATCTGTGTGCCAACCGAGTAGTATCTTGACTTACTATAAATAGTAAGTGTTTCCAAATATCTTTTAAGCACAAACCGGGCAACCATTATGACTTACTATAAATAGTAAGTGCCCGGAAAGGATGTCAGATTCAGATGCATGTCACACCACCCTGGAGATCTCTGAAAACCCATAAACCTTTCCTGCATGCAAGGTATCAGTCAAAATTGCATGTCATTATTTTAACATGCATGTTACCTCATCCTGAAGCTCTTCAAAAACCTAGAAAGGTCCACTAGACATGCGTCAGAAAAACACACATGCAAGCCCTCAAAACTGCATCTGAAACCTCCTCTAAATAGGAAACTCTAATTTCCCATTCTGCTTAGCCTACGAGTTTCGGGAAATAGGCTAAATCCAATTGTAGAGCGTAGGGCTAAATCGGGGACATTACATTTTGTTTATAATTTTTTATATTTTTAATTGTTTTTCCTATGGCCATACTCAGTTGCACTGTACCTAGGATCCAAAAAATAATAGCAAACTCCTGTACTCATACTTTATCCGAAACCATACTGGCAACTTGGCTTCTTTAATTGTACAAACTCCATATTTCTAGCATATTAAATATTGAAGCCATAGCGCCTTTTTAGATTCTTTAATGAACAAAATGAAATTATAATTTTAGTAAAGAAATATAGCTGATGAGCAAGAATGATGGTTCACAAACTTCCATATATAATTTTTTTCCATATTATTAGTGATAATGGGAACAATTTCTCTAAAAATGTGTATTTTGAGCCAAAGTATGGTCTTTAAAATGATCTCTTGTGGTGTACCGCACTCCCTTGATAATATTTTCACTTAACTTGTAGGTCTGATTTTGATAGGTTTGTATTTCTCTTTTCATGTGTTTGAGTTTTTGCTAGTTAAAAACTAGGAAAGAACTAAGAAGCATATGCATAAAGGAAACTCAAATAACTAAGCTATTGAAACAACTCGAGTACATTGCTCATTTCGATGTCTAAATATAGTTTCTTCATTACATAAAGGTTGCTTACAATATATAACTTACATTAGATTCGATGCCAAGTATTTTATAGATCATATTTTAACTTACAGCCAAAACAACACTGTGAATAGTGCCCTGCTACAGTACCCGCGCCCAATGAAATGCTGATTTCTTTTCAAAGATGAACTTTTCCCACCAAAAACCGAAATAGGAAGCCTCCTATGGTAAGGGTGCCCCCTTTAGGTGAAGTTGCAGCCTTGTAAGAAGGGCGTTTCTTTTGCTTTGACTGATACAAACCCTCACAAAAGTGTGGCTGGCTGTAGCTCTTCAAAATAGCTCCAAAATACCACAAAACACGAACAACTCTTGACTATCGAGATTGGAGGCAACGGCAACCCAAATCACGCAAAAACCAAGCTCAAACAACTTGCAAACAGCAACGTAGATCTCCAAAGAGCAGCAAAATAACAGATCAACAACTTTAAGGTGGTGTTTCACACCCTCAAGCAGCTCCAAACGAACAACCAAGCCCCACCAGGCTCACCCACTACAAGAAATAAGGAAATCTTAGCCTCCTTCTTCTTCCAAACTTCACTCCCAAGTTTTCTTCAAGCCAAAATGATCATCTAATGAAGCAATTCAAATTTCTCTCTTGCCTTTTATAAATTTACAAAGGAAACACTATTCATTAAAGTGAACACTATTCACTTAAGTTATAACATTTTTCACTTTAGTAATGAATAGTAACTTAAAAATAGAAAGTGACCCCTTCATATTAAAACACATGGTCCCTAGGCCGAGGATGGTGAAATAAAAGGTGAATATCATTAAATTAAGCACCAGTATCATGCCAAACGCCACAATTCACCCTGCCACCATGCTCCGGAGATCAACACTGAAGTTTGACGACCAAGTGCCCGTCCAAGTGACCCTCTATCCAGAACCATTAGCCTACGAGGGTCAGGAAAATAGGCTAATCCCCCAACTCTGATGCTCGTGAAAAAAGGGACATTACATCTCTCTATTGGGAAGTAATTGTGGAAAAGAAAAACAGAAAAATGCGTATAATACTTTGAAGGTTGTTATTAAAGTAATAGTTCATTAAGAATATGTTGATAATTATCCTAAGAAGCAGAATAAGAGAAACCTTATAGTAGAACTCATTGCTAGAGATTTGGCTTAACACAAAAAGTAGGCAGTGGCTTAGGTAAAACATACTGTAAAATAAAATGTACATCCATGAAGGAGGCACTCTTTACTTATTGTGTTAATTACAATGGTAAGCCTCGATCAGAATATTAATTAATAAACTTCCATATTGGGAGCCAACTTCTGCTTACCGTATTTTTGTGGGCAATAGGTCTTCCTTTCTCATGCTTAAGTGTAATTTTTGCAATACAAGACGTTATTATCTTGACATGTTCAGGATTTACTTACTTTGTATTGTTGCCCTTCCACCCTCTTCTTTTCATTGGCTAGACTCTTCTAATGCTAGGTTACTGAACTAGTCAGATCCCCCTCCACTCCTTATTTCCTATACCAATTTGATTCCAATGCTGCTATGATGAAGAGGATTATGATGAACTGTTCATGTAGTTCTTGATTTTGACTATGATGATCGATTATTTTTCCTATTTTTAACATATAATATGAGCCTATGTGATATATCCCATCATGACTCCTTTAATATTTTTAATTGTCAATTATCATGGCATTATGTTATATTTTGTTAATTTTAACCACAACATTAATTTATGGCTAATTTGTTTATTTTATCAATAGTTTTTATATTTTTGATTATTTCAGTGGATTTTTTAGAACCCCCTCCATTCCCTCTTTCCTAAATCAGTTTGATTCTGGGTCTGCTTCTCTTTGTGAATTTCCTGTGGTTTTCAGATCTGTGGTCCTTCTTGGAAACACTATTGTCTTTTTGAAGACAGAGTTGCACTGTAGACTCCAGTAGAACTCAAAAGGTTAAGGAAAAAACAGAAAAAAAAATCAACTTAGCTTATTGCTGAACTCTCTGCCCCCTGCACTCCAATGAAGCCCAACCAGCTGTATGCCCAGATTTCATTATATTTTATGTATGGACATTTCCAAGATGAACATTTCCCAGGATCCTAAAAGGGCTTGGCATTTCTTTCCATAGCTGTTTCCTAATTACTTAGTTTTATCATTGTGGTTTTATCCTCTATTTTATGGTGCAGCTCCTTTTTGGTCTCTCGTGTTATTTATACAGGCTGGTCTTTCGGGTTCAATTAATCTACATTGTTCTATACACATTGATACAACTTTTTTCTTTCTTTTCTTCTTCATTTATATAGGTGTTGAGGCAAATGCTGTTAATTTTCAATCGTTGGGATGCTAGTTGAATTCATAGTCATTAAAGTATACTTAAATTTAGATGAAGAGGTTCCTTTCTCTGATGGCTCTAGACATGCTAAAAGTTTCTCCTCATATTTGTTAAATGGAATGATCTTCTGTATGTGTCCTCCAAGAGTATTGTGTGTTATATTTAATAATGTCTAAATACCTTGGTGACGACTTGTGATTCTCAAGGTTGCTACAGATCTGTTTTAAATTTTTATTGTGTTTATATGCTGCTTCAGGAAGGCTGTACAATCTTTTGCTACAAAAACCTATAAGTGCAGATTTACAAGGTGTCAGGAACTGTTGTTTTTATTGGTTGATTAAAAAATATGGATAGAAGTTTCCATTTAAAGCTACAATATCACTTAATCCTCAATATTTGGAGAAGGGATATGATTGGGCAAACTTTCTGTCTTTTTCCTTCAAGACATATTGAAGGAATGTTGCCGAAGGCAACTAGTCAAATCCTAAGGATTTTTTTTCTTTTTGGGTAGCTTTTTAAAACAACAAACAAGTTTTTGATTTATTTTATTATGGCACTTGGTTTTCTATTTCCTAGCTGCAATCTTTCTTTTTTCAATGGTTGTGGAAATCATTTGGTGCCTTTTCTTGGACAATTTTAAAAAGTAACAATTATTTTGAAAAGGAAGGGATGGCTGTGTGAGGTTTGGAAAAAAAAAAACAGTTCTTTGGCTATTGGATCACCATAGAGAGGCCGTGAAGTTGCTGCAGGTTATGTGAGTGAGCTGTAGGCTATGTGGTTCTAACAAGAGGGTTTGAAAACATTTTGTTGCAAGAAAAATGGGACATAGTTTGGAGGGAGCAAATCCATAGAAGAAAATACAGCAAAGAAAAAGAACACCTAGAGTTTTGGTGAGAGCTGTGAGTTGTAGAAAAGGAAATAACAACAGTTTTGAAGAGACAGCAGAGCTATAGAAGAAAATGATAGCGTGAGTAGAGAGGACAAAAAGGGCAGCTTTTTAAAACAACGAATAAGTTTCTGATTTATTTTATTGTGGTGCTCAGCTTTCTATTTCCTAGCTGCAATCTTTCATTTTCCAAAGGTTGTGGAAACCATTTGGTGACTTTTCTTGGACCCTTTAAAAAGGTAACAATTCTTTTGAAAAGAAGAAATGACTAAGTGAGATCTGGAAAAGAGGTCTGGTACGTCAATCATTTGGGAGTCAGCGTGAATTTGTTGTAAGCTGTCGGAGTTGGCTGTAGGGTGCATGGAATAACCAAAGGGGTTTTGAAAACATTTTGTTGAAAGAAAAGATATAGAGAAAAGAAAAAGGAACTCAAAATGATAGAAGAAAAGAAGGAAGATTGACATATGCTGTGAAAAGAAGAAAAGTATACAGAAAAGAAAAGGGGAAGAATAGTAATCTTGAAGAGAGAGAGCTGAACTATTGAAAGGATACGAGAAGAAGCTTCAAAAAGAGGATAATGGACAGAAGCGAGGGGACAAAAATAGATTGTCCAGAAGTTCCTGAACAGGGTTATGTTGTGACCTTTTTCACACATCACCCCATCAAGATGGGGACCCCCTAAATTTTTGCTCCATTCTGGTCTTTTGGCTTTGGTTCGCTCTCTCTCTGGTCTCTGGTCCTTCCGGGGATGTCCCGTCGTTTGACCCAGGTTAAAGTATTGGTTAAGTCTGTGTAATTAGGGTTTTCATCCTTCAGGCTTATTTAAGGTCAAATCGAGTCATAAAATTGGAATCTAAGCTTAGTGCAGCAGTCAGAAGACTTCCAGCAGAGTCCCCCTAAATTTTCACTGTATTCCGACAACTTACTATTTTTAGTAAGTATTCAATTTGGGACTATTTTATTGAGATTTTGGAATTCTGTCAGTTCCACTGCATCCGGGTAACATCAAGCTGCCTACACGTAAATTTTGAGCCAGATCAGACGATTTGCTATTTTTGGCAGTTCAAGCTTCAAGAGCCATTTTCAGGGTTTCCACATGAGCTTTTTAGATGCATGTCTGGAGAATCCTTCTAGGTTTTCCAAAACCTTCGCAGTGATGTAACATGCAAACCGAGACGACCACTTTCAGAGTTCAGCCTTCAGAGGCTATTTTTAGGGTTCGCATGCAGTGTTTTTCAACGCATGTCGGGTTTTTCTTTACGGGTTTTTCGAGAGCTTCGCAACAAGGTGACATGCAAGCGGAGATGATCGAATTTTGAGGACTTACTATTTTTAGCCAGTGCATGCATGCAGACCAGTTTTCTGGGTTTTTTGAGATCCCACGGGCAATATGACATGCGAAACCATCCGGCAGTGGATGAGTCACTTTTCAGGCAGTTTCTATTTTTAGCAGGTACACTCTGGCAGCCGCCCAACACTCCAGTTCAGCAAGCAGAACGACATGCAGAAGGAACGAGGACAAACGGAGACCGTTCGGGATACATGCAAGTCAAATTAGGGTTTCCACTTTTATAGGGGGTGAAGTCCAAAAATAGTCAAGACGGAGTACCCCACCCATGTCAGCACACTTCAAGGCACTTGCTGGAAAAATTTGAGTAGAATCGGAGAACTTACTATTTTTAGTAAGTTAGGGCATGGCTATAAATAGCAGGTCTGCACCCGGGGTTGGCATCAGAACGACACTCACGTTATCAGGATCGGGTGTTGCAATTTTCAAGCAAAACGGAGCTACTGAAGTCAGAAACTCAAAACTTACTATAAATAGCAGGTGGCTATAAATAGCAGGTCAGGGCAGAGGACTGTCAAAACAGGTTCATAAGGTGAAGAAGATCATATGATGAAATTTTCAGGCAAAATGGAGCCTTAGAGGTTGAAAATCAAGGGACTTGCTAAAAATAACACAACTTGCTAAAAATAGAATGCATAAACAAAGGCAGGCAGAGGCATGGAAAATATTCTAAGTGTGGGAAAATGAAAGTATCCCCTTCAAAATGCGCCCACCTCACAGATTGATAGCTTGAAAATTGTCTAAGGCAGAATTCAAAGTTGAGCATAGCAAATGCGCCCACCTTGATGGAAGCCTTGAAAGTTTCTAAGGCATGAAACAAAAGCTCATACCTCAAAATGCGCCCAAGGAGAGGTGAGGGAGTTTGGAAAATTCCTAAGTTACGAAATAAAAGCATGGCATATGAAGTGCGCCCTCACATGAAACCTCACTATGTTAAATGCGCCCACCTTGATGACTCTCTCAAAACGTCTAAGGCATGAAAATAGAAGTAGACCCATGTAAATGCGCCCACCTTGGAAGTGCCTTCAAATTATTCTAAGGCATTGGAAATCAAAGCATGGCACTTGAAATGCACCCATGGTGAAAATAAAAGCAAGCCCTCTAAAACGCGCCAAGAGAAGGAGTGGTTAAGTAAAATATTTCTAAGGCATGAAACAAAAGTAGCCACCCCTATTTGCGCCCTCAACTTGGAGCCCACCATGTAATTTGCGCCCAAGGGAAGATGATGCTTAGTAAAAACGCCTAAGGCACACAAATGAAAGTATCAAGGGTGAAATGCGCCCTCAAGAGAAAGTGAAAGCTCACCCTCTCATTTGCGCCCCTAGATGAAAGTTGTCTACCCAACATGCGCCCAAGGAATAGGCTAAAAACGCCTAAGGTAAAAATGGAAGCTTGGCCTAGCAGATGCGCCCATGATGAAGAGGAGATGGGAGAATTCTCTAAGGCATTAAAAGCAAAAGTTGAGAGTATCATATGCGCCCAAGGTGTAAAGTGAGCTTGAGAAATTTTTTAAGTGTAAAATGAAAGCTTCCTAGGCAAAATGCGCCTTCACTTGAAAGTCTCACCCCTCAAATGCGCCCATGATAAAAATCAAAGCTCCACTAAGGAAATGCGCCCAAGGTTGCTGGAGACTTAAATTTTATTTCTAAGGCACGAAATGTGAATAGCATAAGCCATTTGCGCCCAAGGAAGGATGAGAAACTTGGAAATTTCTAAGGTACAAAATGAAAATGGGTTATGTTAAATGCGCCCTCAAGGAAGAGAATGTTAATAAAATTTCTAAGGCATGGAGATTTTAATTAAATAAAATAAAATGCCAAGGGGGAAATATACGCCTAAGGGGGGTGAAGATTTAAATTTTCTATCAGGTGTGTGAAGTGAAGAATGTCTAAGGCGTGGGAATAAAAAATTGAATGAGATCAAATACGCCCGAGGGAGAAAAGGATTTTAATAAAATTCCTAAGTCATGGAAAATAAAACGCTAGAAGTATGAAGATGTTCGAAATTTTCCTAAGTGAAACAAGTATTTCACTAGATAGAAATACACCCTTGGCATGAAGAGTTTGAGAGACGATATGAGAATTTTCCAGACATTTAAACGGGGTTGACAACTCGATGAATATTTTCCATGGGTCAAGTGAAAATCAAATGAACCCGTTTAAAATGCACCCATGAGTTAACAGAGTTTGAAAATTAATTTCCTAAGGGAAATTTTAATATTTTTAGAGGAAATTCGTTTTGCCTAGATTATTTTCCTGTCGGAAGTTAAATCTCAGAGGATGAATTATTTCGAGCATGCGAATAATTTTTTAATCACCCGGAGTTGAAAATTTTAATGAGAGAATTTAAAATGTCTAAGGCAAATTTTACGAAATCGAGGATTTAAATGACAGACATTTTAAAAGTTGGAAATAAATTTACAACTCCCACGAAATTTTTCGAGTTGAATTTATTTAAACACTGCGAGATTTTAAAATGGAATTTTAAATCAAGTCAAGTGATTGTTTTTCTCGCGAGTTGTTTAAATCGCCAAGAGTTAATTGGCAGACTAAGAGGAAAATTCGAAATTTGAAGAAGAAGGAATCATTATTAATGGCAACTGCCATAATGACCGGCTGACGACTAGCCCACTACTGCGCTTGAATTAGAAGATTCCGAACGAAGAGAGTGGAAAATTGATGAAGGTGCTAAAAATAGCCCCAGCACTACTTAGCAGGATTCTCCGAGAAGAGTTATTTAAACAATCTCTTCTCTCATTTCTCCTCACATTGTTTCGAAGTTGAAGTTGCTGAAGAAGTTCTTGAGAGATTGAAATATTTTCGAAGTGGTTGAGGAGAGAAATTCTTTGAGAGTTTATTTTATTTCGGAGTGTTGAGTTGCTGAAAGTACGAAGTGCTGGAGAAATTTTCATTTGCCGAGACTCTTTCTTTCGAAAAGCTGAAAGTGTGTTGCTGCAATTTCGAAGTTGAAGGTTGAAGTTGTTTTCCGGAGTTGCTGGAAGATTTATTTGTTGAAGTTGCTGCAGAGTGTTGAGTTGCAGAAATTTATATTGTGCTGGGGATTTATTTCGAAATTGCTGAGTATTGAAGTTGCACGAAAGTTGAAGCTTGCTGCAGATTTTGCTTATTCAAGCTGCTAGAAGTTGAAAGTTGCTGAGGTTGACGAAGTCAAGACAAAGGATTTAATTCGCTTTGTGCTGAGAAAGTATCCACATTGCTGAAAGTTGGTAGTTGGCTGCAATTTTCTTCGCCAGTCGGAAGTGCAGTCGTTGAAAGCTTCTTTATAAGCTTGAAGTTTTTTATACAGTACGAGGTTTGGAATGGCCGGAGCAAAGGATGTTGCAGGAACAAGCAGAGCCGCAGGCAGAGCTGCAAACACTGAAGCAGGCAAGGCTGGCTCATCCCGGCAGGCAATGATTAAAAGGCTCGCTAAGCCATTTCTCCCAAAGTCAGCAATAGTTTCAAAGTTGGCAGGATTAAATGACACCAACCTTGGTTCATTTAATCTAAATGCACTCAAATCGAGGATGTTCGGGCTAGGGGGCCATCAACCATCAGTCACGGCACATAATATAATGAAGAGTGGAATCTACGCAGCTGCTAGTTTTCCGCCAGCAATTCAGTGTCCGGAGCTAATTATGGAGTGCGCCAATCACTACAAGCCAGAACGTAGGACGATTGTCTCTCCGGATGGTAAACTGCTCGCCAACTTCACACCGGATGCCATCGGAGAGGCATTTGGGATTCCAACTGCTGAGGAGATGTTATACAGGAACAAACAAAAGGGCAGATAAGATGTACTCTTCCTCTTTCGAAAGAGTCACTGCAGTCATCAACAGAGTTTGGATGCAGAAGCCGAGGCCACCCCGCACTAAGCTCCCAAAGCAGATAATTGCCGAGGACGTGAAACAAGAATACTGTGATTTGATAATGATGCTGAGCCGGGTGAATGGGAGTGCACAGGCTTACATTTTCGAGCCTTGGATGTTCTACTTCATCGAGATCATCTTGGAAGGAAAGGAGTGTGTCGATTGGGCTAGGATGATTAGCAACCACATCGATGAGCAATTCAGGAGCCTGAAGGTGACGAAGACTTTCTACATGAGCTCATATGTAATTTACATGTTGGCCAGAATGACTAAGTACAGAGGGATTTCGTACAAGGAGCCAATCGGCTGTGCCCCTGGTCAATTCAAAATCCATGAAGCCTGCACACAGCTACATTTAGCTAACATTGCCAACTATAAACGGGCAAATGATGCATTCACAATGCACATTGCGAGGACACTTCAGCAGAGGACGCAGCAGAGAATATCTAAAGAAGCACAGACATTGATTGAGGAATATGGGTATTGGCTCATCCAATTCCCGAAATTCACATATATTAGGCTGCAAGGGTTCACTTCGTATCCGTATCGGTTACCACGATACCCCACTGATCACATAGTAATGCTTGAGGTATCTAGGCAATTGATTGCCTACGATAAGATTCAGAAAAGGAAAAAGAAGGGTGGACTTGATTTCCCTATCACCATGGGGAATTCCATTGAGGTGTGTCCCTCTTTGCAGGCAGCCCGAGAGGCAGAGGACGAGCTGCAATCTTATCATTTGTCATATCACACAGGCAGGCAGGATTTCGATCCTTACAAGAACATCCGGATGATACAGAACGTTGAATACCGGCACAGAGCTCATCTGGAGGACTTTTGGGCAAATGCAGTGGATGAGGCTGAGATAAGAAGAAGGATGTTTTCTAGACTTCCTCTCAAGTTGATTAGAGAATGTGAGATTATTCCAGTTCCCGACCAGGTGGAGGAGGATGTCAACGTCATGCAACCCGACTATGGGTCAGTTAGGGATACTCCTGTCCCACCACCTGATTGGTCCGAGCCAGAGATCATGGACTTGGACACGCTTTCTATCCCGGTGATGACTTTTACCAGGACTTGGGTCGACAGACATGTATGCAGACTCAAGAGCAAGTCGATCGCCCTTACTTATAGCTTGATGGGTGACCCAAGGCCGTTATCGGTAAAAAAGGGGAAACAAATTGCTCAGACATCGAGGGCACAAGTGGAAGTGCCAACCCAACCGATACCGTTGAGGATAGAACAAGCATCACCTGTGCACTCACAAACTCAGTCTTCGAGTTTGAGAGTGGTTTCATTATTTGCCGATCAGAGGGCAGGATTGGAGGAAGAGCGGGGACTTGAGGAGGTAGATCAGCCCAACGCCCGGGAATCAGCTAGTCAGTCTATCCAGGGGCGGCCAACAGGAGGAGGAAGAGGAAACAATGGCCGACACCCATTTTCAGCAGATGTTGGACACGGCTTTGGAAGAAGAAGAAAACACAGAACAGGGGACCCAAGGGTCGGGAGATACTCAGCTTATAGAGGAGGATGAGCCCGAGCAAACCAGTGCAAGAAGGGAGGAAGTGCACGAGATGGAGGCAACAGAAGAACAGCCCCTTGTCATTTGTAATCCACAGCAGACAGTGCCTGATTGGCTTTCCGACAGAATGAGGAGAGAACCCGAGGATGATACGGATCCGGCCATTGAGATGGAGGAGTTCCTCAGGAGGATCAGTGCGCCACTAGAGAAGAAAAGGGCCCGAAAGTTTTCAAAGATCTCGACTGACGAGTCAGGCTCTCGCATGCTTCAGGTGGCTATTCCGAGGGAAGATTGTGATCGAACCGAGGAGAGGCCTGAATATTACGTGATCACCATAGTAGAGTTGGGTCGTCCTACGGGAGCCCAAGTTATCGAGGAGTTCGATAACTCCTATCAGGCATTGAAGGATCAGTTGCTCCGCACGGAGGGGAAGTACAAGAAATTGAAGAAGGAGCACAAAACCTTGATAGGATACGTACAAAATCTAGCACATCCAGGTGAACCAGCAAACCCAGCAGTGGAACGTCCATCAGAGCTTCCGAAGGAGTCAGTTGTTGCCTTAGAGGATTTGAAGAAAATGGAAACGGAGGCGGACAAGTGGGTTAGCCGTGTTCATACTGAGACAGGGAAATTCATGGAGGACCTCGCCGATGCTTATCGACAGGCCTCAAGTATTTTGGCACGGATGGATATAGTAGATCAGGCCTGGGGTGATACTCGCATCTATCAAACGAAGACTGTACTTCGTTTGGGGGCTTTGATGCATATACCTCTAGAAACCTTGGTGGATGGAGGTGTAATTCAGAGAGGTGATAGGTATGATTTCACCAGTTGGTACTCCTCGGTGGTCACAGGCCGTGGATTTCACGACGCAGCAAGGGCAGATTCAGCTAAAGTGAGGAAAGCAATGGGCAACATCTTGGGGGGAGTCCTCAATACATTAGAAGCCATATTTGCTAGAAAGTTGGTCCCAGAGGAGATAACTTCTGATGGCTTGAAAGTAGACTGCCTCCATTCTTCTCAGCTGCGAGGTCACTTGTCCTGGATGACTTTGAGAATGTCTCCACGTTCTCTAGTATAATTCAGCATACCCAGGACGCCTTGGTGACATGGAGAAAATCTTACACCAGATACGGACAGACGGTAGCAATCTTGGAGTTCCAGCTCAACCATATTCCACCGGTCTCTACACAGGAGGTTGAAGCAGTATTGGCCTGGTTGATCGAGTTTGCTATCCGGGAGAAGGCCAGTGGGAACGCGCTGCTTGTCCCCTTGAAATAACCAGCAAAACACATCAACCAACTGAGTCTATTCGCGATAAAAGGAACCTTGGAGTCGAACACATGAACTTTCAAGCAATCTTAGCATGTGGGACACTTTGATCAAGAGAGAATAGAGTGACCGTTGGACAACTTTATTCTGTGCTGGCGCTGTCATAAAAAGCACGTCAACAGGTCATTAACCCAAAAATGTGTAAAATGCAGATTTTTATGTAAACTGATATATTTAATGTTTTGTCATATGTTTGATAAATGCTTGTGAAGTTTGAATCTCTTGAAGTGAATTTGTTGAATGTACAAGCTACAAAAAATTAATAAATTATTCTTCATGAAATTTGTGCTCCCTAAATTGTGAGGTGATTTAAGGCTACATGATTGGGTAGTCTAATAAGACCCCTTGATCTTGACTGTGTCAAAGGGGAAACAATAGGAACTAATATTTTTACTTGGATGGAGGAGAGGAAACTTGATTCCATTATTGAAGGAATATTGTGGGCTGCTACTACTGTGTTGGAAAGAAGAGAAGTAGCTTCTGTAGTAATAGTATGTATATGACACAAGTCATTGTGGCAAATGGAACTATGGGTTTTTGTACAAAAGTGGAGGATATATCAACCATGATGGAAGGGTAAGTGATGGTAAGATAGTAGGAATAGGGGTTGGAAGGAGGGGAATGAAAGACATTGCAATAGTTGCGTCCAAAAGCTGGGTCTTGACAACATCTAAAGTAGTAATTCTAATCTTGGCCAGGGGAGAAGTAAGGATTTCAGTTGATAATATACATGTTGAGGACATATGATATGAGAATGCACATGAGGAGAACATACATGAGTTAGTGGGAATCTACTTGCATGGATGGCATGTACATCAAGTTGGGCTCCAAGAGGGGTCAAGGCAACTTCTTCATGCATGAGAATGGGAAAAATGCATTGTTTCAATTTTAAGTTACTTTCCTTCTATCTTAGATTTCCTTCGTTATGTTGTTTCTTGCTTTGCTCGTTTGATGGATTGTTGAAGCTATGCCAACATTTCTTTGATTTGCTTGTAGTGTGCCCTTCACTCCCTCTTTCATGTCAAAAGAGGTTAGGATTTCTTCTGTTGCTTTCCCTTCTAGTTCTCTTTGTTCTTCTTGGAATTATTCTTGAAATGTTTCTTCCTCTCCCTCTTTTCTGTCAATCATCTCTATTACTAGTTGCAAGCCTTTTTCTTGTTCCACTTCTTGCATCTTGTGTGTTAGTGAGGGATCATGCCTCCTTTGAAAGTGATATTGGAAATCGGGTGTGGATGTGGTGATTGTAGCTCCTTCATACTAATTCTGGATTTGTCATAGGAATAATAGGGCATCGGGGATTTTGCAATGGTTGAGTAATGGAATGTTCAAATTTATTGAGATCACTACCCTCCCTAGGTTTTTGAAGTAATTGTGTTTTACAACTATTTTTTCCATTACAGGATCATCTTGAGCAGTTGTCTCAATGTTGATTCCATTAGTGGTGAGATCATCCACTAACCATTTTTGTCTATCTTGTGTCACGTATGTGTTTGCTTCATTGGTTGAATTGACACTTGTAGTGGAGGTGGAGTAAGCTAGGCTAGGAGGATCATTTTTTGCCCCTTTGTCTTTCCTTGCCTTGCCTCTTGTATCCATTGTAGACATGAATACCTATGTAAGGCCTTTGCATAGGAAGTGCCACAAAGTGTTGATTTGATGTTTGCAGTATTTGCTTTTTCTTTTTCTTTTGCTTTAGGCCTTTTATATAGATTTGTTGAGCTAATGCTTGGGTTACCTTGTGGATTGTACTTGTATTTCTTATAGTTGAAGGTAAGGTAGGTAGTAATTGGCTTGAGTCCTTGGGATTCATTAGCTCATATTATAGCGGCTTGGTTCATGGCTTGTTGTTTCTCTTGGTCCTTTAGGTTGGGCAACTTGTTATTGAGGTTTTTAAACCTTTCAATAGTGGGTATCACGATGTAGCCAAAACTCTATGCTCGATAAGGAATTTGTGAAGGAGCCTACATGATCATAAGACTAGTTGTCGTTGTTTAGTTTGAGAGAATGTGCTGCTTGCATTTGTTCTAGTTTGTACATTTGTTTCTTGTTTTGGATGGTAATTGGATTGAGGGACATTGGAGTAGCATGCTACGTTGTTTTTCTCTGGCTTCCTTTTTATTCTTGGTTGAGCAAAATTAGTCGTTGAAAGAATTAAAGGGTGAAAACCTCTTTCATGCAAGAATGTGGCAGCACGATATTTACTTTGAAGATACGTGAAGCCTTACTTACATGTGGTTCAAGAAGAAATATTAGTCTCTTGCTGTCCAATACTTTAGCATGGATTTGCATGTATCTAAGAAGTCGAGTATCCATGGCTACATGTGAATTTTAGACATGAGAGATACAACAAAACTTGAATTGAAAGTACAAAAGTCAAGATCTCCTCTATTAATGGAGGATCACTCATTGTTGACAACATAGAACTACATATCTTTCTCAGCATAAACGTATTTTCAATTTCTCAAGATAATATCAAGAAAAAACTGGGATAATATTGGGAACCCAAAAAAGTGGAAAAATTTAAAAGAAAACAGAAATAACTCATGTCTTTTATATTTAAAGATCTTAATTGCATAGGGAGTGAGAGAGTCAAGGTAAAGGAGAATGCACAACATGAATTATGAAATATAAATTTTTCTCATTAATTTTGAGATTGCTGATTAGATTGCACATTGGACAGTTCATTATCACATAGTTTGACTTCAAAGTTTGAACCCTAAATAAACCTAACCCTAACCCTAAGCTAAGTTACCGATTTGTTTTTGGATTCGGGTATGGGTACGCGAATCCGGTACGGGTTTCAGTCATTTTTTTTGGGGTTGGGTACGGCAATACAAAAAACATACAAAAATCAGAAATATATACATATTTGCAGTAGTAATTAAGTTCAGAATACACCACCATATTAATAGTCTAATAACATAGCAAAAATACATCACCACTTTCATAGTCACTAAGTCGAATATTAAAATATTAGTGATTACTCGAATGTCATGATATAAAATTATAAATTAAAGTTCAAACATAAAATGTCAAGTGTTTACAATCAGCCTTTATTGATCATTGATCAATCTGAATCATATGGGTCATCAATAAAATCAGCATCATTAGATGCCACATTTTGTGTAGAACCACAAATAGCATTAGTGGCACTCACACAAGCATTGCCACTAGCAGTAGCATTGACACTACCACTCTCATGCTCAGTAGCTGCTTCAGGCTCATACTCATCATCAATATCAAGTGCAGCTAAGTGACTTGTGGAAGCATCCAAGTCAAGCTGCTCTGGCTCAATATCCCACCTCCTTGTGTTTTCTTCTTTGTAGGAACTTTGCTTGTGTGTAAGGAGACACAAGTTTGAATGCACATACACCAAGGCCTCTGCCTTTTTTGAATGTAGCCTATTGCGTTTTATTGAGTGGATGAAGGAGTATGTGCTCCAATTCCTCTCAGAGGAAGATGAACTAGAAACCTATTAAGACCAAATTAAATAGTTAAAGAGTTACAAAATTATTAATTAATATAAAATTATAAATTAAAATTAAAATTACAAAATATAAAACTAACTTGGGTAAATTTTTTATTGCAATAGGTTAGAGGTGCATGTATTCTTGCCCATGGAAGTACCACCAACTATGAGCATCCACCCTGTACTTGTCTCGAAGAGCATCAAGATTCTGATCAACACTACTGAAGCATGTAAAAGCCATGAACTCAGTCCTCACTCGATCACGTTGGTCACGATCATTGAAGAGTCTACAAAGTGTTGCCTTGTACCCTTGAGCCACTTTAGCATCCCTATATGGAGCAACTCTTGATGAAGCAGGAAGTATTTTAGGACTATAATATTTGGGACTCAATGCAAAAGTGAGAAGATGCAATGGAGTGGTCATTTTGTTCCATCTATCAACCATGATTTCCTGTAGCTCTTTGAAGAATTTTTCTTTAGGATCTTCCTCTTTTCCATTGATGATGGTTTTCATCTTCTCAATCATTGAGTCGATACCATCATATACTTCTCCCAAACAAGGTCTATCCATGTCTGTGTAACGGATCATGCTCAATATAGGCTCAGTGAAATTGACCAGGTACTCAACACGATCCCACCAACTATCATCTAGGATCCTTTGCTTGACCCTATTTGCCCTTTCACTGCTAGATTGCTTCCATATGGCCTAATTAGGGCTGATTATCATGTTACAGAGTGCCTCACGAACCTTTATAAGTCGTCTCAACACAATTGTGTTGGAGACAAAACGGGTCTCAGCAACCTGTTTGGAAATAAAAATATAATTTAAATTTACAAAATCAAAATTTAAAATTAAAAGAAAATTAAAAATTTAAAAATATTGAGAATTAACTTACCTTCAACAATTCCAATTTTGAGAATTGTCTGAATATTCCTTGTGTCATATGGTGGTTGGTGACAAACATTTGGATGTCTTCGCCCTCAGCATACACCTATTTGATCCACTCAATTTTGGATCCAATTTTTTGTAGCATTAGATTGAGGGAGTGGACAGCACAAGGTGTCCAAAAAATGTGTGGATACTTCTCCTCAACCAATAACCCAACAGCCCTACAATTTTTGGCATTGTCGGTTACAACTTGCACAACATTTTGATGGCCCACTTCTTCAATAGCTTGGCAAAGGATGTTAGCAATAAATGGACCATCTTTCACCTGTCCTTCACAATCCACTGCTCTCAAAAACATTGCCCCTTTAGGGGACACGACAATAACATTGATCAATGGGCGATTTTTTGCATCTTTCCATCCATCAGAAATAATGGTCACCCCTGTTTCGATCCATGAATCCCTTATGGGCTTCAAAGAGTCTGCTACATGTTTCACCTCTTTCTCCAATAAGGTGCAACACACCTTCTCAAAACCTGGGCCCTTATACCCCTTTGGAGCCTCATTAATAGATTTCACCATTTTTTGCCAATATGGTGAACGAACAACTTTGAATGCCAATCCATTGGCATAGACACATCTTGCTATGTCTTGATCAACAATCTCTCTTGCCTCATTCTGAAATGAAGCTTCCAACGGTCCCTTAGATCTTTTATTTGATGAGGGCACGGTTTGCTATTGAGGGATGTTCATAAATGGATGGCTTTCTGTACGTGGAAGATAATTAGGTGTCGGTGGTGTAGGGGGTTTCATGGATCGAGATCCTTTCCTCAAAGGATGGCTCTTTTTAAGACTACCAACTTTTTGCTCTGCTTTTTCTTGCTCAACAATATACTTCAACACTACGTCATTTGGAAGGCCTTTGCCATCACCTTCTGGAGCTCCTGGACAAGGTTTGATGCCAAAACCTCTATATCAGGAATATAATTTGGCTCCATTATCAACAGGCTCATGTTATGTTTGCAATAGGGAGAGAGGGAGAGACAAAGAGATAGGGATAGAAAGAGGGAGAGATAGAGGGGGGAAGGGTGAGAGAGAGGGGTAAAGAGATGGAGATAAGGGATAGAGATGGAGATGGAGATGGAGATGAAGATGTAGATGTAGATGTAGATGGAGATGGAGATGGAGAGGGATATGGAGAGAAGGAGAGAGAGAGATAAAGAGAGAGAGGAGAGAGATAGATAAATATGGAAGAGATAAATATATAGGGGTAGAGAATGAGAGAGAGATAGAAAGATAAAAATGGAGATAGGAAGTGATAGATAGAGAGATGTAAAGAAAGGGAAATATAGGGGTAGATAGATATGGATAGATAATGAGATAGAGATAGATCAATGGATAGAGAGGGAGAGATATAGAGAGACAAAGGGATAGGGAAAGAGATAGAGATAGGGAGAGATATAGAGTGATAGGGAGATAGAGGTAGAGAAATATATGGAAAGAAAGAGAGAGAGAGAGAGAGAGAGAGAGAGAGAGGGAGAGAGGGAGGGAGAAATAAGGAGTGTGTATATGAACGAGAAAGATAAAGAGAGAGAGAGATAGGGATATATATAATATATTTTTTGCAAATGGTCAACGCTCCCCTCGGGATTTGTGACATGGACTAATCGCCTCTCGTGGATCCGTTAACTCTGGCAGTTGTATCGGGTATTAACAGGTCGATCTTTTGGTGCAACGACAACTGTGGGGCCAACAATTGGTATCAGAGCCAAAGGTGTCGGGTTCAAATCCCCTCGGGTAACGCTGAGGGGGAGTTTGTTGGCAGATGGTCAACGCTCCCCTCGGTATTCGTGGCATGGACTAACCGCCTCTCGTGGATCCGTTAACTCTGGCAATTGTATCGGGCATTAATAGGTTGATCTTTTGGTGTAACGACAACTGTGGGGCCAACACACACACACACATATATATATATATATATATATAAAGAGGGAGTGATAAGGAGAGAGGCATAGATGGAAGGAAAGAGAAAGATGGAGAGGGTGAAATAGAAACGTGAGAAGGGCAGATGGAGAGATAGAAAGATAAATACATAATAAATGATATATAGAGGTAGAGAGAGGGATATATATAGAGAGAGTAGGATAGGAGGGAGAGATGAAGTGAATAAGAGAGAGATAGGGATAATGAGATATATGTATCTAGGAGAGGGAGAGATCAAGTGAATAAGGGAGAGATAGGGATAATGAGATATATGTATCTAGAGGGAGAGGGAGAGATGGGAAGATAGAGATAGAGGGGGCATGGGAGAGAGATAAAGGAGGTGGCAAAGAGAAGTAGTAGAGATAGAGGGAGAGAGAGATAGAGAGACATAGATAGAGATAGTGAGGAAGAAATAGGGAGTATGTGTGTGTGAGTGAGAGATATAGAGATAGAGATAGGGATAGAGAGGGAGAAATAGGGAGTGTGTGTCAGTGATATATATATATATATATATAGAGAGAGAGAGAGAGAGAGAGAGAGAGAGAGATAAAGAGAGAAATGGGAAGAGAAAGAGAGAGTTAATTTATATTATACAATTTAATATATAATAATAAATATAACTATAATATTATTTAAATAATGAATTTAATAATTTACATTATATAAATATAATATATAATAATGATACAATTTATATTATATATAATTTAATGTGTATTATTTAAAATAACACTATACATTAATTATATATTATATTGTATTTATATCTAATAATTTCTATTATAAAATATAATATATAACTATAATATTATTTTAAAAATGAATTTACATTATATAAAATATATGATAAAATAAAAATATAAATTATATAAAATATTATTTGGGGTTAATAGAACTCTTAATAAAACTCATAAAATGCTAGCATCTAAACATTTTTTCTTTGTTTAGAACAATCAAAGAATGAAAAATCCAATTTGAACATGAAAACATCTTTGTTATCAAATATCTTTGTGTTCATAATTTATATATATACTATGCTATAAAATATCTTTGTTTTTAATTCCATACTGTGTTATAAAGTATCTTTGTGTTTATATCCTTTAATGCAATCACATATTAACTAAAACACATCACATTCAAAAGGAGAACGAGGGTTTGCAAGGAAATAGTGAAATGTGGGTGTATCGAAAATGCACTTCGTCCCGAGGCAAGCAAATAAACGAGCAGAAATTGGAAAAAACGGCGACAAAAATACAAGTGAGAATAAAAACACAGCGATGGTATAATGCAACGGTGACCAAGCATTCCATCGTCTTGTATGGATCTGCAAATTGAACTGGTCCAATTGATACAAGGAACGCCTTCAACGTAAATATGTCTCATGAAGAGTGCCCTTCAAATAATTGTCATTGGTATTCTTCTGTGGGATTTCCACCCAAGCTCGACCGACACAAATGATCACTATATAGCTTGTGACTTATATCTGAAAATGTTCCTTGTAAACATGCAAAAGTAAAATTTGGCACTGTACACACTAGGTTTCATCGTGAGTTCAGTTCCAACATTGAAGAGAGGCCTAAAAGAAAATTTGAAGGAGGAGAATTGAGTTTTGCAACTGTTGTAAAGAAATATAAGTTCTCGCTCCTTGTTACAAATTCAGTAATACCCTCCTCATATTTACTATATTATATTGAAAAAGTGGCCAAGGAGGAATATGAGAATTGACAGGTTTTTTTAAAGAATATACAATCCAACCCAACAATTGTTCAATCACCTAACTGAGCTTCTAAAGCCAATCCTAAGTCCACATTGTTTTTTTAGGAATTCTGAGCCATTGCCAAAAGTCAAGGGCTTTACAGCAGAAACAAATGCTAAATGAGCCCCCATGCTTTCCTTTAGTTAACTTTCTGAAAGTATCAAAGGCCCAACTAATGGTAGTTTTACTAACGAAAG
Organism: Sequoiadendron giganteum; assembly: GCA_007115665.2. Classification (NCBI taxonomy): domain Eukaryota; kingdom Viridiplantae; phylum Streptophyta; class Pinopsida; order Cupressales; family Cupressaceae; genus Sequoiadendron; species Sequoiadendron giganteum. The sequence goes on from CM021102.1 coordinate 649,538,396, forward strand.
CAGAGAAAAATACTCCATACAGCATTTATTGCCTGGGATGGGAATCTTTGGAAGACTGCCTAGAAATACCTCAACTCCAGCTATCCTGAATTTATTGACTGGGGCAACAAAATTAAATCTTGAATAAACTGTGGACCACACAGGTCTTTATCTTGCCTTCTATATGTGGCAATTTTATTGACAGAAGTCAAAGGCAATTCCAAAATTGAACAGAGCAAGACTCTAAACATGAGCCAATTATTCAAGCTTTCAATTGAGGAGGGACTAAAATTTGTTACTCAAAACAAGTACATTGCAGAACAAAGCCAATTAGTTTGACCCTTCCCAATTTGCTTCCACCAAATTGTCAATTTATAATCCAACTGATTGCTTAGAAGTATTTGAACTTCAATATTCAATGTTCTTTATAACAATATAGCATAATAGATGTTTTAACACATGCAGCATTTTATTTTGCCATTTTGTACACTTCTTTTATCTATTTAAAGAAATACTTTATTTCTTTTGCTTTAAAAAAAATGTTAAGCAGTCATGTTAGAAAGAAGTCTCTGTGATAGTTAATTGACTTAAATAAGCGACCACACCATAGATGGGAAATTAACTGCCTTTTACCCACGAGATATGGTTGAATTGTATTAAGAACAATTGCGGAGATTGTATCCTCTATTTGAGGTTTTAAAGAGGCTATAAAACTGTGCTATAATTAATGTTCCTCAGCGTTGACTAACTATGTGATTTTTAAATTTGTTGTGATTGTAAACAGCAGCATAAGCAAAGACAGCTTAAGTTGAGTCAAGGGTAACAATAGCTCTTGTCTTTGAAATTTAAGAATATCCAGTTTAATAGATCTTGCATTTATCCCTATTTTATCATCCCTAGTTATGCCAAAAATCTCATATGCTGTTAACTTTTTCTCCACTCTAAGACATCAAAGTAAGTCCTCACGTTTATTCAAAAAAGAAAACATGGGCAGTTAGAGAATTATCATCTTTAGTTGTCTCTTCATATCTGTAAACTGTATTCCTTTTAGGCAGAAAAAAGGAAAAGCAATGAGGATTTTATTGAGGCAGCTGTAATTTTAGTCCCTAAACTGCGTATGTAAAGAGAAACATGTCTCCTGCACATCTTCAGATGCTTGCCTTTCTCTTTTGCTATTGAAAAAGCTAGTGTAAGTGATGAAAGGTCAATTCTAGCTTATTTGAGACTACTGTCAAAAAGCAAGATGTCATGTGTCTAATTTTCTAGTCTAATTATTGTACTTATTTCATTTTGAATGTCATTTGACCATGTCTCCTAAAAGTAAACTGACATAAAAAGAAATGATCTGGTATGCTTCTTAATTTACAGCCAAATTATTTCTCATATTGTGTTCAAAGTTATTTTTCTACATGCTCTTTAAAGTTTCAGTATCTCCCAAGGCTCAAATCTCTAATAATTTCCTTTCCTTATGGTGCTCTGCATGAAAAATTACAATTTGGGTAAATCTAAGATGAGATTGGGATTTGCTGTTTTGGTTTCTTTTTATACATACTTATTTGTATGAAAAAAAAAGAAATTGTTTAGGTTTCGGTTGATATTTTAATGGATGTTTCTGCTTGTCTATTGCTGCTCATACTTATTTGCAGGAAGAGATTAGGTTTCTGATCAACCCTGAGTCAATTGCGGGCATGCTGTTCTTGCCTGCTATGCAAGATAATGAGGCTATTGAAATTGTTGGCACAGAAAGATTTTCAAAATATCAAGGGTAATTCCAATTCTCAAATATAATTATATATTGCATATTTAAAAAGTTTTACAGGGTAATAGTTCTTGTATTGAGTTTTTGACATTGTGAAGTCTTTTTATCTGTGAATCTAATCATCTTTGAATGCCTTTGTTGTGTCCTTTAAAAAGTAGTTTGATGTATCTTTTTTGGTTAAGTTAGAGAGAACTTTGTAAATTGAAATTCCTTGACATGAAGTCTATATTTCATTCCTTCATAAAAATAACATGTATGTAACAAATTTCCTTTTGCTTCTATGCTGCTACTCGTGGAAACATCAACTAATATTGTTTAAAATAGTCAATTTATACCTAATGTGGGAGATTAAATAATCTAATTCTTGTTAGGTACGTGAAGTCTTTCAAAGTTATTTTGTTTGTGAACAGTTGAAAGGATCATTTTCTATATAACAGAACTAAAAAGGGAAAGATCTACAATATCCATGATTTTCCTTGGTATCTAATCTATCAGACTTCTAGGTGTTGATAAAAATAAAATCTTTAGATTCCTTAGATAAGCAAGTAGCCCTTGAAGGAATATACTTGTTCGAGGAAGATTCTTAACCCTGAAAAACATGAAATCATTGTCTTTAGCGGAAATAAAATTATGAGAGTTGCAGTTAAAATATTACCACCAACAAATTCTAAGAAGTCAAGATTTAAGCAGGAAATTGTAGAGGTCATGAAGGGCACATCCTTTTCACACAGAAACTAACATGAACAAATTAAAAAAACTGAATTAACATAAGCATAGTCCAGATTAGACGGGGCAACATTGAAACCTGTATTGCTGTCTTGGTTTTCGATATCTACTAGTGGCTTTTCTCCTGCATTTCCTCCAAGGTATCTGCATCTGAACCAAAATTTGCATGAACGGATTCATGACCAGACACAGATGAAGGTTGTGAAGCATTTTGCATGCATGTTTTCCACAATTGCTGATGTCATGCAAACTCATTCATCTGTAGTATGGCCAGTGTTGTTTAATTTAGCTTACAGTTGCATGATAATTGTTTTTAGATTATCAATTTTTTTTGAGGATTTACAGTTCTTGAAGTGTCTAATCAGGAATGTTTTTGAGTGCAACCATGTGAGTATTTTACGTCAGTGTTTCAGATCATACTCCATTATCCATCATCAACATGAATAAGCATCCGATTGCTTTTGAGAGCAGGAAGTTAAGGGGGGCTGAAAGGAGTAATTCCATTTATAAGGAAATGTTGGCTATCATGCATGTCTTGGCCAAATTCTGACCTTACTTGGTGGGAGGGAAGTTTATAGTAAAAACTGACCACAACAGTCTCAAATACTAACTGAATCAGAAGGACCTTAATGATAGACATAAAAAATGGGTGAGTAGGCTTCAAGCATATGACTTTAATATTGTGTATTGTTGACGGGTGTTTTATGACCGCACCAACACAAATAAAGTTTCCCAACGGATACTCTATCCTCTCTTGAACAAAGTATTCTGCATGCTAAGATTGCCAAAAAGATTATGCATTCAACTCCAAGGTTCCTTATGCAGCGGATAGTCTCAGTTGGATTTGATGTGATTTGCTGGTTATTTCAAGGGGGACTTACACAATTGTTCGATGAAAAGAGAAGAACTTGCAGGACACGAATGATTTACCGATGATGCTCAGGTTTCCTAAACTAATCGGGAAAATACTGAAAGTAAAAGGACAGGGATAGAGATTATACTGTCTACTCCTAAATGCGGGATGCAAAGACCAATTCTTGCAAGCTCAAACCAGGTTTTGCTTTGCCTCACTTTGGACAGCCTCTACAGAGCTGGTGCAATCTTCAAGGGATAATGAGAGATGTTCAAATCACAATTCAACATGCAGATACCGTCACAATGACGCATACCAACACATGAACCATAATTGAAGTTAGGTGCACAAGTGTTCCAGTTGATCACGCAAGGCGAACCCACCGTCAGTGAGTCTGCTAGTGGTATGGATAAATAAAGCTTGCTCAAATTAAACAACGTATCCTACAACTACCAGCTACTTGCATGAAATGAAACCTACTTTATTTTAATCTACTTTAAGATCCTAAATGAATTGGAAAGACGAAAATGCCTTGCTAGCTACTCACAACAAAAGATAGAACCACCAATCAATGATAACTCTTTGTATTATGAGAGTGTTCACAACAACTTCTTACAAAGTCTTCAAATGGAAAAACTTTCTTTCCTCTTCAATCTATGCTATGCTAACTTCTATGCTATACTCTTCTATACTCTCTACTCCCTGATTTCTTAATCTAATGTCTAATAATTTACAAATGAGGGGGGATGCCCCTTTTATAGCTAGCTCAGTCCAGTGAACGACTCAGATTTAATTACAGTGAAGGGCTCAGATTGAGCCACATATGCCCTAATCAGGATTTTGCCCTAAAAACCGCCACAGAGAGGAGTGGGGTAATAAATGAACAGAAGTTTCTCTACTCCTCTACAAGAATCACTATGATCATCTAGAAGGGCGTTTCCATTCTCCTTTTCCTTAGTTGCAAAAGCAATGAATCTGGTCAGCATAGCTTCAACTTCTCGATCTGAAATAGGCGGGATGCGATCAAGCTGAAACTCCAACACCGTAATTGTTTTCCCATGCTGAGCACAAGACTTTCTCCAGGCAACTAGAGCATCCTAAGTATTTTGAATAATGTTGGAGAAGGTGGAGGTGTTTGCAAAATTATCTTGAACAAAAGTCTTCACCTCCGAAAAGAAAGGCGCCGGTCTACTCTTCAAACCATCTGCAGTTGCCTCCTCAGAAGTCAGCCTCCTAGCAAAGATAGCCTCCAACGTGCTCAAGACTCCGTCAAAAATATTCGTCATAGCCTTTCTAACTCTGACCGAATCTGCCTGTGCTACATCAAAGAACCCTCGACCTGCGACCACTGAAGAATACCAACTAGCGAAGTCATATCTATCACCCTCCTGTATCACGCCTCCCCCAACCAAAGTCTGTAAGGGCGTGTGCATCAAAGCCTAAATCTGAAGAACAACCTTGGTCTGATAGATGCGAGCCTCACCCCAAGCTTGATTAACTGCTTCCATTTGCGCCATAATGCCAGAGGCCTGTTGATAGGAATGAGCAAGATCCTCGATAAACTTCTCCATCTCAGTGCGAACATTAGCAACCCATTTATCCACCTCCTGCGCCATCCTCCTCAAATTCTCCAAGCCGTTGATTGATTCTCTGGGAAATTCGGCTGGGAGCTCAATTGTTGGATTGTCTTGCCCACAAGGACAAGACAAGTGTTGTACGTAACCAATCAATGTCTTGTGCTCTTTCTTCAATCTTTTATACTTGCCCTCAGTGCGGAGTAACTTGCCCTTGAGTGCCTGATAGGAGTTATCGCACTCTTCAATTATCTGTGTTCCAGTAGGGAGGCCCAACTCCATGGTAGTGCTCACATAGTCCTCTGGAACAACCTCATCTCGATCGCACTCCACCCTAGGTACAACCACGTGAAGCGTACGAGAGCCATCCTCATCTGTTGAAATCTTCAAAAACTTTCTAGCCTTCTTCTTTGTTGGAGGTGCGTTGATCCTACTCATAAATTCTTCCATCTCAATCGCTGGATCGGTTTCTTCAACAGGGTCGCCTCTCATCTCGTCCCTTAGCCATTCTGGCACCTCCTGCTTCAAGTCAGAAATAATGAATGGTTGTTCATTCCTTGCTTCCTCTTCACGAACTTCTTCTCTGCCATCATCCTGACGAGGCTCATCAATCTCTATAGGCCGAGTATCTCCTGAACCTTGGGCCTCCTGCCCTGTAGTAGTGTCATCCTTGAGAGCTGCCTCAATCGCATGCTGGATGTGAGTATCCGTGGCCGTTTCTTCTTCTATCTTCTGCTGATTTTCTTCTCTAGGGACATTGACGCTCTGGCCAATTGACTCCCTACGAGGTGGCTGATTTGTCTCTTGTAATTCTTGTTCTTCGTTCAACTTTGCTCTCTAATCTGCAAATAGTGAAACCTCCTGTATGCTTGGAGAATGCGTTCTTGATGGTGTATGTGATGCCTCAATTCTTTGAGGCTCAGGTTGGACTGGTTCTTTTCCTCGTGGCTCTGGAGCTTGAGCAACCTGTTTCTTCTTCCTAACAGCTGGTGATCTATGATCTCCCATTAAGTTATAAGTAAGGGGAATTGACTTGCCCTTAAGCCGATTCACACGCCTCTCCACCCAACTCCTTGTGAATGTCAAGACTGGTATGCAAAGCGTATCCAAATTTGTAATCTTTGGCTCTGACCAATCCGGAAGAGGGACTGGCGTATTCTTCACTGTCTCATAATCAACCTGTATAACATTTATATCTTCATCCACTTGGTCTGGCACCAAAACAATCTCACATTCTCTAATCATGTCCAATGGTATCCTTGAAAACATCCTTCTTCTAACCTCAGCCTCGTCGAACGCACTCGCCCAAAAGTCTTCAATGTGCGCTTTATGTCTGAATTCCTCAGGAAATATCCATCTGATATTATTCTGAGGATCATAATGCTGCCTACTAGTATGATAGGAGAGGTGGAAAAATTGTAGCTCGTTTTCCGCTTCCTTAGCTGTCTGCAATGTTGGACAAACTTCATCTAAATTCCCCATGACGATAGGGAAGTCAAGTCCTCCTTTCTTCTTTTTCTTCTGAATTTTATCGTAGGCAATGAACTGCCTACGTATTTTTAGCATCAAAATTCTGTTTGTGGCATATCGGGGCAATCTGTATGGGTAAGATGAAAACCCTCGCAGCTTGATGTAAGTAAATTTCAGAAATTGGATAAACCAACATACATACCTTTCAATCAACTCCTGAGCCTCCTTCGATATTCTATGATGAGTTCTTTGCTGAAGCGACCTCGTTATATCCATTGTGAAGGCATCATTGACTCTTTTTTAGTGTGAAGTGCTTGTCAAGTGCAACTACGGGCAAGCCTCCTGAATCTTGAATTGTTGAGAGGCACACCCAATCGGCTCCATGTATGATATCCCCCTGTACTTCGTCATTCGGGCCAACATGTAGATGATATATGAGCTCATATAAAATGTCCTCCTTCTCCTTAAACTTCTGAGTTGTTGATGCAAATTGTCGTTGATCATCAGTGCCCAGTCAACGTGCTCTTTGCCTTCCAGCACAAGGTTGATGTAGTAAAACATCCAAGGCTCAAAGATGAACGATTGGGAGCACCCTCTAACTCTGCTGAGTATCATAATTAAGTTACAAAACTCCTGCTTCAAGTCCTCTGAGATTATTTGCTTTGGCAGCTTTGTGCGAGTTGGCTTAGGCTTGTTCATCCAACGAGTGTTTATCATATCAGCACACCTATCAAATGTGGAAGCATATATTCTCTCAGCTCTCTCTCTTGTTTTATAAATCATTTTCTCATAGGCTGGAATTCCAAAGGCTTCCCCAATAGCCTCAGGCGTGAGGTTGGCCAACAACCTGCCGTCTGGTGAAACTATAGTTCTTTGCTCTGAGTTGTAGCAGTTAGCACATTCCATAATCACCTCCGGGCATCGAATTGTTGGTGGAAAACCAATAGTTGCATAAAGTCCACTTCTGACAATATTGTGCGAAGTGACTGATGGATGATGGCTTCCTATCCCCAACATTCGCCTTCTAAAAGTCTCCAAATTGAAGGAGCCAAGGTTTGTATCACTTAATTTTCCCAACCTCGAAGAAAACTTTGACTCCGGCAGGAAAGACTTGCTCAGTTTCTTGATCACAGCCTGTCTTGATGCACTTGCTTTGTTGGATTCAACATGAGTCTCCTTGCCAGCCTCTCTTTTATTTGCTTCAGCCATCCTACAAAAATGAAAAATAGTCATTAGAAGTAAAACTCATAAAAAAATAATATCACTTTGAGATTGCCAGTTGAGTTTTGAAAATGAGAGGCTTCAACATTGAAATTCTAACTTCAAACCTGAACACCCTTTCAGCAAATTCTATCTTCTCAACACTTAGAAATTTCACTTGCAGCAAAACAGCCTCCAACACTTAGAACGATTTCGCCCAAAGCAACTCACTTCACCAACCTTCCTCTCTCAAGTTCGAATTTCTTTACCTGCAGAACTCAAGTTTTCTTTCAGCAACTGATGAAGAAGATAATAAAACCTCAACTCTTATAGCCAAGACGAATTTCTAGAAGAGGCTAATTCTGGCTAATTCATTCAAATTTCCATTTTCCCTCCTTTTGCAGTCATAACACTTGTGACTTGAAGCTCAAAATATTTGACTTCTAGAAATTTTGAAAATTTCATCTTTCCTGCATAGGCGTGTTTCATCATATTTGCATCTTTGAGATTTTCTCTGAAAATATTAAATCAAATATTCCTCGTTAAGAAGTTCATTTGAACTGGCTAAGGTGTTGATTTTGTTATTTCATGCTTACTTCGACAAAAATTATTCCCAGGCATCCAGCTTCAATTTATAAGCCAAGGCATTTTATGTATAAATATTTCTTTTGTTGCCTTAGAAAAAATTAATTTTGTTTAGGAAATTTCATCAAATAAGTGCCTAGTTAAAATCTCTGCTTTAAAATCTCGAGCGAGGTGTGGAAAATTTCAAAATCATCTCCCTGTGGAAAATGTCCAAGACCCAATTTTTTTTTCCCTTTAGAAAACGTAATATTCATGTATATACATGTGAAGGGGTACGTTTAATTTTTATTTTTATGGAAAATAATTTCTCTAAGGTTTATTCACCCTTCTAGTCTGGGCGCATTTCATCCTTGTAGCTTTCATTCTTCATGCCTTAATCGTTTTCTTCACATTCCTGACTTGGGCGCATTCAAAGGGGTCAACTGCCAGTTCTCTACGCCTTAGAAAATACCCCTACACCTTACTCATGAAGGGCGCATTTGGGGTGGGGTCAAGGAATTATCATCACTTAGAATTTTTTTTCAAGTCAAGCCTCTTCTTGGGCGCATTTGAGGGGTCATCCCTCCATTTCCAATGCCTTAGGCGTATTTCCCACTTGTTTCATGCCAAGGGTGCATTCTAGGGGCTCAACTTCCACTCCCATGCCTGAGCAAATTTTATCTCCATGACCTTGCAAGTTGGGCACATTTAGAGGGTGGAGTAGGAATTCTTCAACACTTAGAAACTTTTCCATCCCCATGCTTGCTTGGGCGCATTTAGGGGGGTGAGGAGGAATTTCTCAACACTTAGAATTTTCTCTTAACTCCTCCATGACTTGGGCGCATTTGAGACCCCTTGCTTCCTTTTTCTATGCCTTAGAAACTCCACGCCTTCATTCCTTGCTTGGGCGCATTTTAGGGGGGCTACTTCCATTTTTCAATGCCTTAGAATTTTTATCATCATCTCCCCAAGACAAGGTGCATTTAGGGGGGTCTCAAGGAATTTGCAATGCCTTAGACAAATTTACCATGCCAGCCTCTCAACTTGGGCGCATTTCCTAGGTGGTGGAGGATTTTCCATTAACTTAGAATATTTCTCAGATCCATCCCCATCAAGGGCGCATTCAAGGGGTGGTGGAGGAACTTTCACTGCCAACTTCATCACAAACTTAGAAATTTTCAACGCCTCTAGCTAACCCTTGCCATCTATTTTTAGAAAGCTCTAGAAACTTATGATTTTTCATGGATTTTCAGCTGTTTTGAACCTGGAGCTGGCATGATGTGTTCCTCGTGGCCTGATTGCCATGTTTATACCTGTCGTCCAAGCTTACTTGCTATTTTTAGCACACCTACTATTTTTAGTTAACCCTAAATTACTTGACTTTTGTAGCTCTGCTTGACTTGAAATTTGCTCCACATGGTCTTGATGACTTAACTGAATTGTTCACATTTGCCTCTGGAGTAGACCTGCTATTTCTAGCCATGAAATGACTTACTAAAAATAGTAAGTACTTGGATTTCGTTCAAATTTTGCCAGAAGGCTGCTTGAAGGATGCTGATCATGGTGGGGTACTTCAATTTGATAGTTTCTCGAATTTCACCCCCTATTTTAGGCATAAAAGTAGGAAACCCTAATTTGACTTGCATGTGACTCAAATGATCTCCGTTTGACTTGATTCATGTTGCATGTGACTCAAATGATCTTCGTTTGACTTGATTCATGTTGCATGTTGTTCTGCTTGTGAAACTGGAGCACTGGGGAGCTGCCTAGAGTGTGCTTGCTAAAAATAGTAAGTGCCTAAAAAGTGATCAACCGACTGCCAGATGCATTTGCATGTCATACTGCTCGAGAGATCTCAAAAAACCCCGAAAAACCCAGAAAACTGGTCCACATGCGGGCATTGGCTAAAAATAGTAAGTCTTTGAAAAATGATCAACTTTGCTTGCATGTCATGTTGTTGCGAAGCTCTCGAAAAACCCATAAAGAATATCTTGACACGCATCGAAAAATCCTGCATGCACACCCTCAAAATGGCCTCCGAAGCCTGAATTGCTGAAAGTCATCATCCTGACTTGCATGTTATATCATTGCGGAGGTCTTGAAAAACACAGAAAGATCCTTCAGACATGCATTGAAAAAACACACATGCAAATCCCGAAAATGGCTCTTGAAGCCCGGGTTGCTAAAAATAGCAAGTTGTCCAAATCTGTTCAAATTGTGCGTGCGAGTACTTTGACGTGCTCTGGATGTGGTGGGGTGGCTAGAATTCCAAAATTTCAAAGGAAGGACCCCAAATTGAGCACTTACTAAAAATAGTAAGTCACCAGAATTCAATGAAAATTTGACGGGATCTCGCTTGAAGCTTCTTGATCGTAGTATCGAGCTCAGATTTCAATTTGACAACTCAATTTGACCTCAAACCAGCCTGAAGAATAAAAACCCTAATTTCACAGACTTAGCCAAAATTTCAACTTAGGTCAAACACAAAGACGTCCCTGGAAGGATAGAAAGATCAGAGAGAGAGAGAGAGAGAGAGAGAGAGAGAGAGAGAACCAAAGCCAAAAGACCAGAATGGAGCAAAAATTAGGGGTCCCTAGTTGAATGGGGTGATGTGTGAAACGGTCACAACATGTATGTCAAAAGGAAGAAAAATATTGTTGCTGACGCCCTATCCAGTAGACCCCATTTGTGTTCTTTAGTAGATATTATTGTTGATTGGAGGGAGTTGGTTTCAACGGAGTATGTTAATGACATTTTGGCTACAGGTATTATTGAGGGTACCATATAGGATGATAGGTATTTGGCAATCAATGAGCTTATCATTTACAATGGTAGAATTTATTTGATACCCACTTCACACTTTAAGATGGTAGTTATGAGAGCTTTTCGTGATACTCCTATGGCTGGTCACTTGGGTTTTTTTAAGACATATAGATAGATCCGGTAGAGGTTTACATGGAAAGGACTTAAGACTAAAATCCTTAAGTATGTTCAAGAGTGCCTCAAATGTCCGCAAAATAAACATGAACTTACTTATCCTATTGGATTATTGCACCCCTGCCAATTCCCAATCAAAATTGGGAAAGTATCTTGATGGGCTTTATCACAGGGTTACCCAAGGTGCAAGGGAAGAATCACATCTTTGTTGTGGTGGACAGGTTAACGAAATTTACCCAATTTTTCGCTATTTCAGCTGCATTTACAGCAGTAGGGGTGGCAGATTTTCAGATTGCATGGGTTACCCAAGAACATAATTAGTGACAAGGACAACAAATTTTTGAGCTTGTTTTGGCAGGAACTTTCCAGATTGAGTGGGACAAAGCTCATTCTTAGTATCGGTTATCATCCACAGACAAATGGAGATGCTAAAATTGTCAACAAGTGGGTGGAAGGGTATCTCCACAATTATGTTTTAGGGTAGTAAAAGGCATGGGTGAGATGTATACACCTTGGTGAGTACTATTATAATTCTACATACCACATGCCAATTAAGATGTCATCGTTCATGGCTTTGTATGGTTATGAGCTCCCTAACTTCATGGACTTCTTGTTTGGGGACAATAGAGTGTGAAATGCTAAGGATTTGTTACAACAAGAGTCAGGATATCATGAAAGCTTTGAAGGAAAACTTGCAACAAGCTTATAATCAACATAAACAATATGCAGACCAGCATTGTGTTGAGCAAACATTTGAGGTTGGTGACATGGTTTATTTGAGCTGCAACCCTACAGGTAGTCCACTCTCAAGAAGAGTGGATTGGAAAAGTTGAAGCCACAAAATTATGGACCATTCAGGATCTCCAAAAGGATCGCCATTAGCGTTTATTAAAATAATATTAGAAGGAGACGTATTAATTTGGAAGCTGTCGTACTTTTTAGGAAGCTGTAGTATTGTTTGGAAGGCTTCCTTAATAGTTGCTTTAAAAGGAAAAGGGTGCTATACCATCATTAGAGTCGGCTGGAAATTTATAGGTCATAAATTATTTAAATATTCATACAAGTAGTTTAATATTTACTGGGTATAAAAATCTTTGTATATTTTGATCTCTGTGTATACATTGCTCATTGTCGTCAATGATTTTGTTGTTAAATCTGAGTGTTGGAAATTAAGAATTGTGGTAGTTGTGTGTTTTCTTACCAACATCTAGAAACAAACACTATATTCAAATTTATATCTTCAATTGTTTTACAATGTTCAAGATGTTCAACTTGTGAAATTGAAAAAAAATTGTGTCAAGAAATTGGAGTGGAGAATTTCAGAACAAGGGTGTATATTACATAATTGGTGTTAATCTTTGAAACCAAGATTTATTTGAATTGAGAATTGTGGCATGCTGATTTATAATCAGTAGTTTAAAAAAAATCTTACATAGAAATTGTAGGTGTGGCTTGTGGTTGCAAAATACCAGGTATTTGACATGTTGATTGCAAAACTAAGTTAAATTCGGGCATAGTTTGCTATAAGGAAGTTTTGTCTATATCATTGAGCTATTGGTAAGGTGACATTATTGTTTGATCCCTAAACCATTTGGTTAATGCAAAGCCAATGACATGTCTTTTTTTCTCAATTTTGTGTATTCTTTTAAAATATGCTTTTTTTGACTAGGCCACAAGTGATGACTAGCTGTCCTTGACATGGACAAGTTATCCCCTAGCCATCCCTAAAAGAAAATATGTACTAGGGAAGTTTCCTAATTTTTTGCAAATTGGTGATGGTTGGGGGACATTTTTGACTTGTGTCTACATCCCCAAAATGTCCCCTATAGGGGATAGAGTCATGCATTGGATGCATCCATAGGGTACAAAGGAATTACCTACCAAACATATATATATTTCATGCACACATTGTGCGCATACAATTTCTATACTTTTTTTTTGGAAGAAATTCAAATGTGTAGTTTTGATTCCTTTACGTAAATGGTAAGTTGATTGAGTCATAGTTCAAAAACTTGTGACTCAAAAACCAAATTTGGCTCTAGAGTTGGATTAAACTCGACAAAGAAAAATATTTTTAAATTCATTAAATAAATATAAATCTCATAAAATAATGCAGTTACAAAACACATGAAATGAGTTTGTAGATGTTGGGGAAGTGTTTTGTATTAGATTCAAATAAAATGGAGTACAATATTGCATGATGCATCAACATTTGAATACAACAATTGATAATATGATATGAAATTACGAAGCACATGCTGATTGAAAGTCATCATCAAAAATCACATGTAATAATTTTCTCTTCTACATTTACATCCTAGTGATGTTTGGGTCCTACCACTTATCTTAGTTGTAGTACACTTGAACGATAATGTAATGAATCTTGAAGATTACCATCGTCTTCAACCATGATGTCATCCAGTCCAATGCTGCCAGCTTTTGTTTCAGCTTCAGCTGTACTCTTTTTCGCTTTCCTTTCAAAATCAGCAATCTCATCTTCTCTAAACATGGGGACCTCATCTTGGGCAGTCCAGTTGCGATGTGGATCAATGTCATCCAAGTCAATTTCCTCATGACTACTTGGCCCCTCCACTTTTTTTGAGAAAAAGTAAAAGTTGTATTGCACGAAGAATATGAGATCATTGAGGCACTTTTGTGTCAGCCTATTGCATTTCTTTGTGTGAATGACATCATATAATTTCTAATTGTGCTCACATTCATAGGTGCTAGAAGGTTTGGACAAAATTTGGGAGTTTCTCTATCCCAATCTCCCACCAAGAAGTTGCAAAAAGACATTGACAAGTTTGTATGTAAGTAATAATTGCACACATCAAAGACTTGAGCTGAAATGAAGATTGATATTTTTTATTATCTAGTGCATGGGCAGTTCTCTCTTGGATAGCTAGGGGGGAAGAGAAAGCCTTCCCCCAACATACTTTTATCTCTACAACTCTTCAATAATTAGGTCTTTGAGTTGGCCTCATGTGACATCCTTTGGATGCATTTTGAGAGGCTTTGCATAACCTCCCAATCAATATCCTTGAAGTCTTGTGAAGAAAAAATTGTGGTTGAGGTAGTACATTGCTGCATGAATGGGTTGGTGGAGTTGTTTGTTCTATCTTTGATTAATCGTTTTTCAAATGGTTTCAAATTTTTTTCTATCTCCCCTATAATAGTTTTGGATTGGCCTCCTCAGCCTTGTCCATGGCTTCATAGAAGTATCCTTTGGGTTATGCCCTCCATCCATTAAGTGCGAAATCCTAACTAAAGTCACTGACACCATCAAACAAATTAAAGTTGCATGTAATAGTAAAACATTAAAACAATTAAACAATATCTTGTTAATTCTAAAGCTTTTGGAGTAATTTTTTTTTTTTTTGACTAAGTGCTATTAGTGGGGATAGCGCCTTATTGTATTAATATCAAAATGGCATTAGATGCCTATAGTGTTTCCGACTGATGCTAGATTATCAGATATCCGGCAGCCTACATTACAAAATGGCCATAGAAGCGAGTAGTATACCCAACAGTTGATAGACTATAGCCGGTTACCTATTTTACAAAATGGCAATAAATGCCAGTAGTGTATCCGACTGTTGATAGACTGTATTTTATCCGGTTGACTGCATTTCAAGCGTTTATGCCATTACATAGTTAAATACAACTGCCAGTGCATAGCCCAGTTTCACTATGTGCTTCATTCTCCGCTTGTTAAACCAGTCCTCGTTTTGAACAAACCTTGTGAAGGCGTTCAAATCATTATTGATAATGCCAATCCGGTATACCTCCCAGGCATCACCTAAGAAGTTGTTCAGAGAATTGGCCTGGAGCTGTGAGCAGCTTGTGCCTTCCTCCCCTGCTTCGGCCTCCTCTTCGTTCGCTTCTTCCTCCGCCCTGATTCCCTCGAAGCTGTACTTTAGGTAGCTCACCAAGCCTTCCGTAGGCAGTTCCATTATTGCGTTCGCCACTGCTGGGATGTTGATTACCGAAACAAAGCCTGCCAGTTTCACCACCAGTATTTCTCTGGCGCTTATAATGTTTGTCAGTAAGCATAGAACCACCTCATAAATTCTGCCATCACACCAGTGGTTTCCCTCTTGCAAGATCTCCTGAGTAATCAACTCAATTGCCTCGATCACTTGCAGAGATCCAACTGAGAATATTCTCCTACGCTGCATTCGGAGTGTCTCATTCGAACAGATGCAGTTAACCCCAAATTTGGACTCCATTTTCCTTATCTGGAATTTTTAGTTCTACGCTGCTCCTTGACTCTTTCTTCCCCTCGACTTCCTATAAGAGCTTGCACTATCGGCATGGCGAGGACACAATCCCCAAGCAACTGGACAAACTCTGTTTGAGATTAGTCATCTATCCCGTCCGACTGTTCCTTCGTGCTACTTTAGGGATTTCGAAGATCTTTCATCCGCCAGAACTGTCATTGTCTACTTTTACTATCGGTCCTTGGTCCACACCGCAGTTTGCCAAAAGGTCCGTAGCCTTGTTGGCTTCCCTATAGACATGTGATAGGGTATAATTATTTAGCTTTCCAAGAAGGGATTTGATAGCTTCAATCCAGTTATCAAGTTTCCAATTCAGAGTTTTCCCCGATGTAATTGCCTGAATGCATATTTGGGAGTCGCCTTCTATTTCTACCGAATCAATTCCTTTCTGAAGGAAGACTTCCAATCCCAATGCAAGGGCCTCCATTTCTGCAATGTTGTTCGTGTAGGTACCTAAATTCTTGGATGCAGCCCAGACACCCTACCCTTCTATGTTTCTAATTATACATCCTGCTCCTGCCTTTCCGGGGTTACCTTTTGCAGCCCCATCGAAGTTAAGTTTCCAATTTAATCGCTCCGGAGGTTTCCATCGGACTTCCTTCCTTTTCACCTTTTTTTTACTCTTTGTCAGATCTTTGGGTAATTTTAGGTTTGGCCACGTTTTCTTGATTTCCTCGTCCCAACGTGTGAAACTTGTGTTAGATCGCATTGTAGATCGGTTATTTGCTGTTTCCACGATAACATTTTGAATTTTTTCAATTAGTCTATGTCTTTCAAGAGATTGATTCTTGAATATTTGTTTGTTTCTTTCCTTCCAAATATGCCATACCACTAATGACGGTGCTAGTTTCCATAAGCTTTGCCAATAACCATTCTAATTTAGTATCGGCCAGCTATTCATAACCTCACAAATTTTTTGTTGTCTTGGGCCTTGAATCCCAAATGCCCCGGACAACCAGTCCCAACATGCTGTTGCCATCAGACAAGATAGGAGAAGATGATCTGCAGTCTCCTCATCTTTTTTGCACAGTACACACCTTGATGGGCCCGCCAATCCTAATCTCTGCAGTCTATCGCATGTCAGACACCGTTTGTGTAGCGCCACCCATAAAAATGCCCCCGCTTTTGGTAGGATTTCACGTTTCCAGCATAGTGTTGACATCCAATTCTTATCCTTGCACTGTAAATTCTGTAATTGGTACCCCATTTTGGCCGTATATTCCCATGATTTTGCATTGCACCAAATCACTTCATTTTCTTTTTTATTTAGCAGTATTGGTCTATTACTTAATTCTGCCTCTACTTCATCGCGTAGGTGGTGAGGCGTGATATGAGCCGGTATAGCCTTCCATTGGAATTGTCCCCCTACCGAAAAGCTATTATGTTGTACATAATCTTTCACTGTTTTCCCCATTTCCATCTGTTGCCTGTCCACATACTGTTCTACATCTATTAAATCTGTCAGGCTCTTGTGTCCATTCCACGAGTCTGTCCAGAATAATGCCTTCGAGCCATACCCTATCCGCCATGACAAATGATTGGTTATTATTGGTCTAACTTTTAATATGTATTTCCAAACTGCCGAGCCTTTGCCTGGGCTAGCTAGGGTCAATATTCTGCTTGGTTCCTTAGTATCCAAATATTTGCTTTGCATAATCCTGCACCACAGTTTGTCCGGTTGTTTATAGAGCTTCCAAACAAGCTTAGCACCTAGTGCTGAATTTTGTAATCCAATCTTTCTTAGACTTGCCTCTCCCTCCTCTTTTGGTTGGCATGCCAAGTCCCAACCTATCAATGGTATTCTTTTTTCTGATTTGGACCCCTCCCAGATGAATTTTTTTAGGATTTTTTGTATTTTGTGTTCAGTATTTCTTGGGGCTTCATACGTGGACATTGAATAAATTGGGATAGCTGAGAGAACTGATTTTACCATTGTTATTCTTCCTGCAAGTGACAACCAGCTGTTCTTCCATGACATTGCTTTAGAGCGGCATTTTTCAACTGCTTCCTCCCAGTGCTTTGACTTGCAGGCGCCACCAAAGATTTTAACTCCTAAGAATTTTGCAGGCAGTGTTCCCATCTGATATCCAAGTATGTGTAAAATTGCCTTTTCCATTGTTGATTTGGTGTTGAAGAAAAAGATACTTGATTTATCCTTATTCATTTTTTGACCTGTTTGTTCCTCATATGTGTCAATTATGGATTTTATGTTCTTTGCTTCCTTGATACTTGCTTCTCCAAATAAGGTGGTATCGTCAGCAAATTGGGAGTGTGTGACCGGTGCTAAATCTTGTGCTATTTTCACACCCTTCCATTCCCTTCTCTGACAGCTTTTTTTAATTGCACAGCTTAAGGATTCCGCCATTATCACAAAGAGGAAGGGCGATATGGGATCCCCTTGTCTGAGACCATTGGTCCCTTGAAAGAAACCTTGCAATGTACCGTTTATTGATATTGAGAATCTTACTGAGGATATGCAATATTTTATCATATCGCACCAATGAGAATTGAACCCCATTTTTTTCAAGACCATTATTAGGAATTCCCATGATACTTTGTCATAAGCCTTACTTACATCTAGTTTAATAAGCATACTTGGTTCCCTGTAGCTGGTGAGGGAGTGAACAACTTCTGAAAGGAGTATCGTGCAATCTGTGATCTCCCTACCTGGCACAAATCCACATTGTTCAGTTGATATTATCTTTCCCACAACTGATTTCAGTCTGTTCGCGAGTACTTTAGTAATTACTTTGTAAATTGTATTACATAGTGAGATTGGTCTGTAATCATTAAAAGTTTTACATTCCTATTTTTTGGGGATTAAAGCTATCACTGTATTATTGAGGTCTTTCACAAACCGCTTGTTCTTTCTAAAGTCCTCAACAAGTTTCCAGACATCATTGCCAACAAAGTTCCAGCATGTTTGAAAAAATCTGGCTGTGAATCTGTTAGGTCCAGGTGCTTTATCCGGATGGAGCTGAAAGAGAGCTGTTTTTACCTCTTCTTTTGTGGTTTCTTTGCAAAGCAATTTGTTGTCTTCTTCTGATACTTTGCAAGTAATTGCATCCAGAATACTTCCATTTTCTGTGAGCCGATTTTGGTTTCCCAGTAATTTCTCTAAGTGCTCCCTAGTCGGTAATCCAACATTGTTTAGACCCCGTATGGATTGCCCACTTGCTTGGATTGTTTTGATTTTGTTAGCTGCCCTTTTGGCGAGGACAGAGGCGTGGAAGAATTTTGAGTTGGAATCACCTTCTTGTAGCCAGTTTTCTCTTGACTTGTCTCTCCAGTAGATTTCTTCTCTTTGGAGTGATTCAGATAAATTACATTTTAATTCCTTTTCTTTTATGTATTCTTCATTCCTCATTCCATCTTTGATTATTTTTTCATTTAAAGACTCCAACTCGTTTTCGATTTTGGCTTTCTCTACGAAGATGTTTAAGAATTTTACTTTATTCCATACTTTCAGCTGTTGTTTTATATGTTGAAGTTTTTTCACTATTTTAAAGCTGATTGAACCTCCCACTCTTTGCTCTTTCCACCACTTTTCCAAGAGAACAACAAGACCATCATCGCACCACCACATATTCTGAAATTTGAAGCTTGCCCCTACAGTTTCCAACTGATCCGAGATAGATATTTCTACAGGGAAGTGATCAGAGGCTGAGTTTGGAAGAATTTATGTTTGTATTTGCCAACCTGAGTCTCTCCAATTCTTGGTGATGAGGAATTTGTCAAGACGTTCAGCTATTGCTGTAAAGTCTTTCCTTCTATTTGTCCATGTAAAAACTCCTTTCTCTGTTGGGCAGTCCATTAATCCTGCTTCAGCCACAAAGTTTCTAAAATCGATAGAAGTTTGGTACAAAGTTTTTATACCTCCACTTTTTTCTGATATGTCTAGGATGGCATTAAAATCCCCTCCGATGATTAGTTTCCCTTTGAGGAGTGGTTGTGAAAAAGCCAAAATCTTCCTCCATAAATCTGCCTTTTCCTCTGTTTTGATAGGGCCATATACATTGATTAATATGAATTGGCAATTCAAAGCCAGATTATACATTTTTGCTGCCATCCAATTGGCTTCCGAGTGTATAATTTCTGTCGAAACCCGTTCTTCTTTCCATAAGATACCCAGACCTCCTGCATTTCCTTTAGATCCCTGAAAATGACCTTTCCAATCACGATAGTAATGGAGAAATTGCATTCCCTCTTCGCTAGACAGTTTCGTCTCTTGGGGTAAAATTATATTGTTATTACTTTTTTTAATTTGGCGCCTTACTAGGCGTCTCTTATCAGGCCCCTGACATTCCATGTAGTGATTTTCATTGCTTCCCAAGGGAAGGCTTTCCTCCCTTGGTACTGAAGAGATTAGTGATGCTGGGAAGATTTTTTTCCATCGCCTCTTCCTCCCTTAACTACTTGAAAGATTTTTTGCCCCTCTGCTTTCTTGCTGTGCCATATTTGCCCAACCCTAGGTGATTGGCCGTTGATTGTGAGATGCATCTATCTTCAACAAGATCTAATGCATCGTCAACATCGTAATCAAAACTTGTCAACGACTCTGCCTCATCCCTTCCCACCTCCTCTTGGTCGGATATGTGAATTGAGTTGACAGTCTTGTTTTGGGGTTCCTCGCTGACACCTACCGAAATTGCATCATCGAGAGTTTTTTCCTTTTTTACACTTCCTGGCGAATTGTTAACTACCAGGGCCAGTCTTTTCTCGGTTTCAGGTATGGTACTTATTTTGTGATTCTTGTTTTTTTGGGAGATGTTGCTATCCTTGCTCTGTTTGTTGGTAGAGCATTTTTCCTCATTGTGGTTTCTGGCTCCACATTTCAGACATAACCATTTTGTCTCTTCCACTTCTATTTCTTGGACCCATTGAGCCCCATTTACAACTAGATGAATTTTCTTTGGGATGGTATCTATTGCCGCTATTTTTAGTCTGGCATATTTGTAGAGGTCTCCATCCATAATATTTGAATCAATTTCTATTAGGGTTCCCAGTGTTCTGCCAATCTTTTCTAGACATTCCTCAGCCCAGTATTCCATTGGGAGATTGTATAGTCTTATCCACTTGGGTTGATCATATGGCCGCAATTTTGTTGGATTGAAATTTGGACACCACGGTTGCATGTATAGGTGTGAATTTTTCATTGTCCACATTATTTTCTGTTACCCTTTTTCTATCTTCAGCTTTAGCAAATACTATTACAAAGAAACCCTTAGGTAAGAATCTTACCAGGACTTCTGTTTGCCAAGTCTCTTTTATCCACTCATTGATTACTTGTCTGCATTAATTGAGGCCGATGAATTTGTAGATGAAGGCGTCTTCTTCGAGAATAGCTGTATCTGCTTTGACTTCCTTAGTGACATCTATATTAATAATGTCCTTGGGTAGTTCCGTGCGTTGGTTGTCTTGGTGCCACGAAGATTCTTTTAGGATATTGGTTTTCCGGTTTTTCCTGCCTTTAGGGTTTCTGTCGAATGCTCTGTTTTTTTGATAATTTCCTTGATTATTAGGCCTTTGTTGGTTTTGATACTGAAACCCTTCGGTGTTGATTTTGCCTGAGGCGTCGACTCTGGGTTTTGGAGTTTCCTTCCTTCCATATTTGGGTTGTGGATCGAGGGTGTCGTGCCTTTCCTTTCTAGGGCCCGCATGGTAATCTGTCTCAATCCCTTGATAGATCTGGTGACATTTATCCGCCCATCGTCCTTTAGAGAACACCCATTGAGGCCTGTGGTTTTTTGATGTTGCATCTTCTGAAACCCTATCGATCCATTTTTTCTCAGTGTTGATGCTTCTTTCGCAGCCAAGCCTTGGCCCCGGCCTTTCGTTTATGGTTGGTTCTGAAGGAGCGTCGTGATACTGCTTTGCCTCACATTTACCATTGGTAGATACCCACCGGGAGGAAGAACCGATCTGTTTGGAGGATGTCGCCTGGTTTGCTTCGACTTCGTCCGCCCAATTGCCTCTTATTTTGGCGTCCTTTTCAAGACCCTTCCCTTGCTGCTTCGTGGGCCTCACGGATTTCGCTGCTTCTGCAAACCCTGCTCTCGCACCGCTTTGCTCTGCCATTTCTTGAATAGTTTTACCTAAAGCTTTTGGATTAATACTATCTAGGTTTTTTTTTTAATTTTATGTAAAACTATGTTGGAATTTTTTGAATTCAAAAGCTTTTGTTGAATTCAAAAAGTTTCTTTTGAATTCAAAAAATTCCTATAGATTTTAATCTAGAAGATTTGAAATTTGCTATAATGGATTGTGGGAATATTGTATCTTTAATCAATATCTAGTTATTGGAATTTACAAAAAAGTGAACTTAAAGGATACAATTTAGAATTTAAATAAAAGCTTGAAGTTATCTTGATGATATGATTGGTGCTCTTGAACATTGCCTTTACACTTCTCTCTCCATTTGTCTTCATAAAATAAAAAGAATCAACCCATTGTTGGCTCACAACCATCTGCTTCAATCGTTTTACTAATCCATGAATGCTTTGCAAGGTGATGAAATTATTTGCAAGCTATTTGGCACCTGCTAACATAAGCACCTTCCCCTTGGTGTGCTCTCTCAAAAAGCTAAGTTCCCAAGGGTGATTGTAGATGTATTTGGTGATGTTCTTGGCATCTTCCACCATGGATTTCACTGAATCAAGTTTGCCTGTGTCCTCCAATAGAAGATCAAGGCAATGAGTAGTGTATGGGCTTCAAATTAAGTGCTGAGTGTATAATGTCCCCTTTTGGGATATTCCTAAATTTATGCCTGCAAAACAAAAATGGTCACTAAAATTTGATATTAGTAATAACAAGTATCAACTTTATGGTTATATTCAAATTAATACACAAAATCTTATAATATTGAGAGCAATACATGATAGCTAAAACATTACAATATTTAGATTTATAGTTCATAACATTATCAATATTTGAATTCAAAGGCATCTTAACACCATTAATGATTATTCCAAGGCATATTCCTATAGCCAATCATATTAGGAATTCACATGAAGTACTTACAAACTGCAATCTCAAGGATGGCCGTCCTTGTATTGTGAGAGCATGGGTGGATCATTGTCCATCCATCTTGGGGTGGAGGACTTGAGAGGACCCTCGAGCCTAGGAGCACTCATACACCTTGCAGCCCACGAGTGCTCCATCTCGGGGTTGCGTACTTGAGAAGACCCTCAAACCTAGGAGCACTGATTTGCCTCTCAACCCACGAACATTGCAGGATCTTAGGTCCACTCCATCCCTCAATTCCACCTTGAAGGTGCTCCTTCCTCCTTGATCAAGCCCAAGAGCACTGATTTTCTGCCCAGCCCATGAGCACTCTATCTCGGGTTGGCATGCTTGATAAGATGCATGAAGAGTGCCTTCCTCAACAAGCCCAAGAGCACTCATACGCCTTTCGGCCCACAAGTGCTCCATCTTGGGGTAGTGAGCTTGATGAAGGAAAGGTCGGTACTTCACCTCTTGTGAACTCGGAAGGTTGATTGAATTTTCTATTTGCAGAACACTTTTATAAATTCAAAATAGATTGCTAAAGGAATCTACTATGTTTATTGGTAATAAAATATCATTATGCAATTATATATACATATTGCAGAAACTTGTCTTTGATTTTTTTTCAAAATGTAGAACTAGTAGCTAGCGTAGATTAATTTGAATGCATGTGAAACAAAAATGAACATGTAAAGGACAACATTTTAAAATGTTTGGAAAATTTTAGAAATGTAAAAGATTTCTGGAAGGATGTGGAAGAAAAAAAAGAAAAGAAAAGAAAAAAATTATACTAGAAAGATCTTTGCAAATTGCCAAAATCTCACTTCTACAATTGCCTAAAATAGCCACAAGAGCTCAAGGACGAAATTCTTTTTTGTGTGTGAGAGAAGTGAGTAATAGTAGGCCTGAAATAGGAAACTTGTTTTCTCATTTTTAGTCTAGTGCATCCAGGCTGCATTGCAGATGTGAGGGTAAGTTGCAGGCTCGGTTTTGCTCAGTACTTGCCCTGACTTGTTCAAGAGTCTGTGGGTGAGTCACTAACCCCAACCTCCAACTCATTTGCACATGCCCTCAGTCATGCCATCTAAGCCAAAGGTCAGTGCTGTAGTGAGAGTTAATGAATCAAACATATGTATAGCAGGGCATGCAATTTGTAAACTTATCTTTGTGTCTGATTCGATTTTATAGTTCTGATTCGTTTCTGCAAATATTGAGCCAGTATAATTATCATTAGTTGCATCTCTTAATATGCGTCTTTTTTCTATTTGGTATTGGAGACAATTTACATTATTTATGATTCTATAAATGGTTATTCTTTTATTTTTCCTTGAAATTTGTTTCTCATTTCTCCTCTATTTTCTGAGTGGTTGTTGAAATGCAATTCTTTTCCATGCTTTGCTTTAATGGAAATATAAATAATTCAATTATTTTTGTTTAATGTTAGAAGATAGGTCTGGATAATTTTATTACCAATGCAAAGTTGGGTCTAAATAATTTAATTATTAATGCTAAGTGAGGCTGAAATAATTTATTACTATTCCAAGTTAGGTCTATATTAGCAGACAAGTCTTTTAAACATATAATTGCAATGTAGAATTTTCCATAGCAATGGCTAGGAAAGTATTATTTTTATAAAATGAACGGTTTGAAAACAACTTTGTGATAAAACCTTATTTAAAGACAAAATTGCAACTAATACCTAATTGTTGATAACACATACTGGTTTGATTGTTCAATACTTTGTTTGATTAATGGAATATAAATTTCATACAAGTATAAAATAACCGTTATTTTTGAATGGAATGGGTATGCTTCTACATCTCGTTTCCATTATTTTTGATTCCCCATACCTCATTGTTGATAACATATAATGCTTTGATTGTTGTATATTTTGTTTGATTAATGGAATACAATTTTGATACAAGTAATAAAATATCTATTGTTTTAAAATGGAATAGGTATGCTTCTACATTTCGCTTTGCTGGTGATTATATTGATAAAAGTCGTCGAGATTTTTGTGGTAGGCGAGAAACAAGGATTGTTGCCATTGATGCACTTTGTCACCCTGGACAAAGTCAATTCAAACATGAAATGATAACACGGTATGATCTAAATTTTGGTACTTATATATTTTAGGGAATCAGTAGAAAGACAAACTTTTGTGACATTCAATTACAATTTTTTTTGATGTAGATTACAAATCAATTAATTATAAAAGTTCCGTGCTAAAGCATCTAGGATGAATGATTATTATCAATAATTAACTGTGACAATTACGTTCATTCCCATGGATTCTTTGTCTATGTCAAAAGTGCTTTGAGAATCAAACAAGAGTGTCATCTGTTAACTTCCTTTGGTATACATATGGGTGACCTTGAGGGATTACTTAGATAGGTGATGTTTGTTGTACAGACTTTTGCTGATGATGTAGTCTTCTATCCTTATTTCTTATGGAATTGCAATATGGGATGCACTTGATCATTTTCCAATTAGTTAAAGGTAGTGGTTGGCCATAATAACACTAAGGTCATAATCTATATTGAGGAACAAGGCAACCTACACCTACTTGAAGTTTTGCTGCCTAGTCTCTTCTTCATGAGAATGCATTCAGGATTATCTTAAATCTTTGTAGATTTGTGCCCTTTTATGAATCAAACCATAGTTTTAGAACTCATGACTAGGCAAAAATTGCCAGACTCAGTTTTGACTCGGTCTTGGTGACTCAGCACAAACTCAATAAAAGTTCAGTGAATTAAAAAGTACTTTAATTCCTTAAAAGTGTGTCTAATGCAAAGATGGCGGTTTTTCAAGGATGACTACAGTTTGTAAGTTAAGGTTTTAACGAACAATTAGGTATCGATTTCAATGTGTTAAATTTGATCAAATCTATCAGATTATAAACAGAATAATGAACTTGAAATTATGAAGTTGATGTCAAGTCTAATCTTGGATGTATGTATCATGCATTTCTAAGTCTGAATTACTATTAATGATATTCGATCCTCAAGAGCAATACATTTATTAATTTCAATGATGTTCTTGTGGATTGGATCTTGCTATAAATATAAATGGGAGACGCGTCCCATGAGCGGACGTGTCTTAAGTATTGTGACTCTTTGTCAACTAAGACAGCCGATCATCAATCGGTTTAGTTTACTTAGCAAACATGAATGTCCGATTTATATTTATCGTTGTACAAATAAATATCCAATCTGGAACTCGATTTGGATTTTATATGCAATTAATATCCTCTAAATGCAGATCGAAACTATACTTGGGATGTAGCGATTTTGATATATATAAATGATGATATTGAATATATTCAATCATCATTTATGTCTGACCGAAGCTACCTTAATTCAACACTCCCTCTTACCTGGGGAAGATAACTCCAACCAAGTATATAGTGATATCACTTTACTCGTGATATCAAAATATATGGTATGCTTCTAAAAGTGTCAAGTCACATGACATTCTTCATAACACATCTTCATTATGGTATGTGCACTGACATCAAGTCTCATGATGTCTACCATAATAAATCATGGCATATCCACGGATACATTTATCCACCATGATTATGCCATAAGGATCATAATGATCTTCAACTGATATCAAGTCTCATGATATCTATCAAAATGTCCACGAGATACTATCATGACATAACCACAGATATCAAGTCACATGATATCTATCATGATAGTGCAACTAATCATTGTACCTTACAATGTCAAATACAAGTGTTCATTATCAAAAAGATTGCCACCTTTCAATAATGTACATAGGGGGAGAGAGGGCCCATAAAGTCATGGAGTCACACACATGACAAAAGAGTTTACACATTAAACATCTTTTAAATACATTAGTACAAAATAAACAATTTGAATCTCAATCTCAATAACAATTTACATTTCAACCATACCAAGTTTCTTCCTGAAGTGTTCAACTTTAACTCTGGAGAGAGGCTTGGTGAGAATGTCTACTGTTTGATTATTTGTACTAATATACTCCAACTGGATCACATTCCTTTCTACCATGTCTCTCACACAGTGGTAAGGGATCTCTATATACTTAGATCTATCATGGAATACTGGATTCACTGAAAGCTTAAAGCAACTCTGATTGTCACAGTGGATAATAGTGGGATTCAAGAACTCACCAAATAATCCCGCAAGCAATTTCCGGAGCCATACTGCTTCTCTTGCCCCCATAGAGGCTGCAATATATTCAGATTCTGTTGAGCTTTGTGCCACTGAAGACTGTTTCCTGCTGATCCAAAAGATCATAGCTGATCTTTAACTTAAGCAACATCCTGATGTGCTTTTCCGATCGGTTACACTTCCATCCCAATCTGAATCAGAGTATCCATGTAAATCTAGTTTGACATTTCTGTATTTAAGACCATATCCAATAGTACCTTGAAGGTATCTCAATATATGCTTCATAGCAACAAGGTGAATTTCCTTTGGCTCACACATAAACTGGCTTAGGGCATTCACTGCATAGCAAATATCTGGTCTGGTGTTAACCAAGTTCATTAATGATCCAATTATTTGTCTATAGAGAGTAGGATCTGCAAATTTTGATTCTGCTGCTGCTTCTTTCAATTTGTGTAAGTTGGTTTCCATAGGTGTAGACATGGGTCTACAGTCTAACATCCCAAATCTCTTCAAAATATCAATAGTGTACTTTCCTTGATTTAGGATGATACCATCTGATTTCTGCTAGACTTCTAACCCCAGGAAGTAATGTAAAATGCCCAAGTCTTTCATGTCAAATTCTGAAGCCAAGTCTTTTTTACATTGAGCAATAAGGTGATCTTTTCCTGTTATTAGCAGGTCATCAACATATAAAATTATTATTAGCATATCACCTTTAATTACCTTAAAATAGAGATTTGGATCTGCATCATTCTTGGAAAATCCTAGTCCCAAAAGATAAGTGTCAATTCTTTCATACCAGGCTCTGGGAGCCCGTTTAAGTCCATATAGAGCTTTCTTCAATCTGCATACATATGAGTCTGCTTTATGTATCACAAAACCTTCAGGTTGTTCTAGATAGACTTCTTCTTCAATGGTCCCATTCAGGAAGACAGTTTTCACATCCATTTGATGGATCTTCCAGCCTTTAGCTGTTGCAATAGCTATAACTGATCTCACAGAGGTGTACCGGGCAACAGGTGCAAATGTCTCTTCATAATCAATACCTTCCTTTTGTGAGAAACCTCTGGCCACAAAACGTGCCTTGTGTTTCCTTATACTGCCATCAACAACATGTTTGATTTTGAAGAGCCATTTGGAAGAGACAACAAATTTCTCTTTTGGTCTAGGTACTATATCCCATACATCATTTTTCAAAATGGACTGATACTCTTCCGTCATCGCATCTTTCCACACTTGATGCTTGAGAGCTTCCATAACACTAGTTGGTTCTGAACTAATGATCTCATTCATTAAGGCAACATAGCTTGAGAATCTTTTGGGTCTCTTACTTTCTCTAAAAGTTCCTTTGGGTGCTGTATGATTCTCAGCTTCCTTAATCATCTTTCTAGCCCAAAGTGGTCTCCTCTTGCTGTTGTTATTAGGATTCTCTTCTGGAGCAGTTTGGTTTTCATTTATGATTTCTTCAGGATACTCCCTTTGAATCTCAGGAGCAGGATCCTCCTCCAAGATTTTAGGAGAATCTTGAATTTCTATCTCATTTGAACTCTTTGCCCTTTTGAAAGCAATGTCTTCCTCAAATATGACATCTCTACTTGGTTCAATTTGTTTCTGTTTGGATATGTATATTCTGTAGGCTTTTGAGGTTTCAGTATAGCCCACAAATATCCCTTTCTTTTCGGAAGGTTCTAATTTAGATCTCTTTTCTTTAGATACATGAATATAGACAGGGCAACCAAAGATCCTTAAGTGACTTATGTCAGGTTTTACACCAGTAAATGTTTCTTCAAGAGTCTTGTTATCTAGATGTGAGTTGGGACATCTATTTTGAATGTAGACAACTGTCCTAGAGGCTTTTGCCCAAAATGAGGTTTCTATGGTTTGGTCAAACAACATTGCTGTAGCAACTTCTACAATAGTTCTATTTTTTCTCTCAGCAACACCATTTTGTTGAGGGTTGTAGGCAACTGTGAACTCCCTCTTAATTCTAGCACTCATGCAAAATTCCTTAAAAATTTCAGAGGTGTATTCTTTCCCATTGTCTGTCCTTAAGGTTTTTATTTTCTTTCCAGAGAAGTTTTCTGTAAGGGCTTTGAACTCTTTGAACCTTTTGAGGATTTCTATTGATTCTTTACACTTAAGGAAATAGATCCAGGTTTTCCTAGAGAAGTCATCTACAAATATGACATAGTATAGAAATCTTGCTTTAGAGGGTACAAACATGGGTCCACATAAGTCTGAGTGGACCAGTTCTAACACATTTAGGGTTTTGCTCAAACTATTGGGAAAGGATCCCTTTGTATTCTTTCCTAAGGAAGAACCTTTACAAGTTCCTTCATGAGATGGTTTTAACTTAGGTAAGCTTGTTACAAGTTTTTCCACAAAAGGTAGGGCATGGAAATGAAGGTGTCCTAATCTTCTATGCCAAATCTCATATGAATCAAAGGTGTCAAGGGTAAGGGCTTGTTTAACTTCAGTGCATAGTTTGTAAAGGTACCCTTGTCTTACACCTATGGTTTGGGCTTTCTTGATAGTTGAGTTCTTAGGCCATGGTAGAACTTTCCCATCCATAAAGGTAACTCTATATCCATTGTCTTCAAGGGTAGAGATGGATATTAGGTTCCTCTTTATTCCAGGTACAAATAAGACTCCAGTGAGTTGAAGAGAAAGACCAGATTTCAATTTGATGGAGCAAGTTCCAACCCCTTTTACAAGGTGTGCAGAATCATCCCCAATGGTTACTTCTTCATCAGACTTTTCAGTCATAGTGTCTAGGTGTTCTCTGAATCCTGTGATATGTCTAGAGGAACCACTATCAATTACCCAGTTGTGGGTGTTAGATACTTGACTAGATAAGGCTGTATAGAACACAAAGTTCTCAGATTCATGATCTGAATTTGTGTTTCCTACTTTGGCAAAAGATGCTTGTTGCTTTGATCTGTCAGGGCACTTCATTGCATAGTGGCCATATTGATCACATCTAAAGCATTGCGCTTGAGAGATGTCTTTCTTCTTAAAAGATCCCTTTCCATTGAAATTTCTCTTTCTTTTAAAAGATCCTCTCTTGTACGAGTTTTTCTTATTCCTTTTATTAGATGTTGTGTTGAGTACATGAATGTCTTCATCTATGTTTTTTTATATATTTTCTTTTGTGGAGAGGCTTGTTTCTTCTTGAAGGCAGTCAGTTCTTAGCCTATCAAACTTAGGGAGTTTAGATCTCGCACTTATTCCTTGAACAAATGACTCCCATGAGTTTGGCAGGCCTCCTAGTGCAATTAGAGTTAACTCTTTGCTATCAATTTGATATCCAATTGTGGATAATTATCCCTTAGTTCAATGATCCTCATGAAGTATGCATTAATGGACTCTCCTTTGTTTATTTGGGCATTGTTGATTTGCCTCTTTAATGCAAGAGTCCTACTGGTGTTGTTGATCTCATAGGTACTCTCAAGAGATTTGAACATATGATATGCAGTTTCATGTTTTGCTAAGATGGGCGCTATATGATCCCTAACTGCATCTACTAGGATTTTCATGGCTTTTTCATTGTTTTCAATCGATTGAGTTTTCTCAAGATCAGCCTCTGGTTCCTTCTTATTTTCTCTCACAAGTGAGTCTAGCTTATTCTCTTTAAGGATCATCATGATTCTAAATTTCCATGATGTGAAGTTGTCTGCTCCTGCAATACAATCTTCAAATCTGATCACACTTGACATTATGAAGAATGTGATGTGAATTCGATTTTAGAAAATACGAATTTTCTAGAGCAATCTGATTTTTAGATTTGATTTGGATTCACACAACTTGGCTCTGATACCATGTAAATGTAATCAAATCTTTATCAAATAGGATCCTAAGAAATCTAAGGAATTACTAAGCTCTGAAATTCTGTGTGAGAATTCTAAGTCAAGATACTAATTTCCAGATTTCTTCTCTTATGCTAAATGCGCTGATTGCAGAACATTAATAAATTTCAATGTTTGCATACCAATGAGGGATCTGTTATTTATATATTTGGAGACACGCCTCTAAGAGATGCGTCTCATGAGAGTTGTGCAAGTGGAGACATGTCCACTCATGGGACGTGTCCCTTTGGGCGCGCGGGTTCTAAGAGAACCTACTGACATTCGTTAGTATCATTAACACATAACCTACAATATAAGGCGGATAAGAGTTCCGATTTATTTAAATGCAGATTTTAACATCATTTATTTATTTCGATTTTATACATGCTTTATAAATTCAAAATTACTTATTTCTAGAAATATATTATATGAAGAGCAATCTGATCTTATATAAATGATGATGATGCTTTTAGCAATCATCATTTATATTTGACCTAAGCTACTATTCATCAACACTGGTATTATTTGGAATCAGCTACTATATCATATATATGACTTATTTCAGCTATGGTACTCAGTATCAGCTGCTGATAATTATATTCAACCAGTTCACTTACATATTTCAGATTACTGTTGCATCATTTGGTGAAGCTGAAGGGTCTGATTTTCTACTAGAGTAGTTCATAATCAGTTCTGGAACAGTAAGCAGTCAGCAAGAAGCTAGTTTTTAGAGCAAGACAGCCAATAACAATCAGATTTATGCTCATATTAGAAGCAGATTTTTGTTAACATCATTTTTTCCCAAATGTATTAGACAATTCTGAACAATCAGCAAATTGGTTAGTATATTGATTGTTTTTCTGAAACATCAATTGATTAACTTTGTATTCAATTGTATGATTGATTTGCTCTCATTGTGAAAAATAAGAGATATTAGTTCATTAATTTCAATGTTTATTTGGATGCAATTTCCTTGCATGCTGTAATGTGGGAAAACTGATCCTAGGGTTTAACTAGGATTAGCCACCTTTCACTACAAAACATTAGAATTGAGACGGCAAGGGTATGAGATTGACTTGCAACCTGTAAGGAGAGTCAGTCAACCCTAGATCTGAATTCTTTGGGGGTTTGAAATGTATTTTTGATGAAAATGCAATGATGTAGCTAAATGACTGTGAGAATGTACTGTTCTGATGCAAATACAAAGAAACTAGAAACTGAAAGTCATATTCTGAGACTAGATCTGGAAAGGGCAGAGTATTGTGCACCTGTGGTTCAAATTTTAGCCTGATTTTGGAGGACTAAGTCGCTTAAGGCGACTATGTCCTTGTAACTGAATTTGAAATGCGTTTTCACAGTCCTCGGGAGCTAGATTAGAGCCTTCTTTTTTTGGGCTCACTGTTGGATCTTTGTCGAATGTTGAGATATTTGAGTTTCTATATCTTGCAATGTTGTAGGGTTTGAATGGAACAATGAATAAATAATCTTCAATCTTCCTCCAATCTTCCCCAGATATGAAACTTGCACATTCAAAGAAAGAAAAAGGGTTGTGCCATGCAAGGGCTTGCCTCGGTCAAACCCTGTATTGGTGTTTCCACCTCCATAATGGCAAAATTGATAATAGAGAGCTTATCCTTTTGAGGGATAGAGGCTAAATGACAAATGAGTGATGAATCAACAATGGACTGCAACTCACCACTCAAATTTGATTTCCTTGAAGGATTGAAGTCATGCACATCACCTCAAGGCTTGATTGCTTGGAAGACCTACAAGGGTTAGTTCTCATAAACAAAATGATAGCATAAACATGAACAAACTCACACAAAACTTGACATGATGCTTTGATGCTGCAATAAATCTGCTCTTAATTGCTCTTGATTTGACAATAATTGCTTGGTAGAGCTCTTGATTTGTCAAATTGCCTCGTAGATTTTGAAATGAATCAAATGATGAAATGACTAGGTATTTATAGGCTATTAATCTAATCTCTTGAAAATTAAATCTTGATAGTCGACATTTGACATTTCAAATTCAAATAATAAAATGCCAACTCCGACATATTAAAAATTGAAGGCATAATAGGAGGACCAAGTCGCTTGGGGCAACTTTGTCCTAGCCCTATTTTGCTAGAGGTAAGGTGTCAGGAGCAAAATATTAAATATTTTCTTTGGTTTTGTACATGGGTTTTCTAGATAAATGTCCAAATGGGCCATGTAATGCATAATTTAGGAAATTAGGTGTACAATTAGGTCCAATCATTTAGGGGGCAGCAAAACATAGTGTGAAATTGTCAAGGGTGATAATTTATGACGCTACGCATGCATTTGTCAAGTAGTTGCCAAATGTGGGTTGTATGACAACTATTTGCTCAATGCATAACAATTGTTTGTGAATATGCCTTTGGTAATAAATGATAGTTACAGTTGTTGCTCATCATTAAATTCAGAAATATTGATTGGTTCATTGTTCCACGAACTGTTTGAAAAAATGCTTGTGAGTTAAAGGTTGAAAAAATTATAAGTTAATTTATTTGGTAGGGATTTTACATTTTATCCATGCCTTTTGATGATTGGTAACATAATTTTTTTAAATTCCTTTCCAACCATTTGTTTACAATCCTAGTTTTTCGATTTGTTTTGGGGTGGTAGCTAGTGCTCAGTGTGAGTTTGGTTTTAACCAAATGAAAAAAATCTTACAAAAACAAGCTCAAGAACCGACTATCTCTATCACTCACAATACTCTTGGGTAGTCCATTAAGCCTAAACACTTATTTGAATAATATGTCAGCAACTTGTGGTGCCTTAATATTCGAAGAAATAGCAAAGAAGCGTGCATATTTCATGAGTCTATCCACAACCACATATATGTAGTCCTTACCTTGGATTCTTAAGAAGTTTAGTGATAAAATCTATTGAGATATGTTGTACCCCAAATTAAAATTTTCGCTACACAGGCATTTTGAAGAAATGAGTCCAAATACTGTTAAATCTGTCAAAAAGGTCAAAATTGGGGTTTGTATGTCTTGCATGGGGGTCAAAAACTTGAAATTTTCAAAATATGACAATCTGGGTTGGCTCAAAATGATCAAATTTACAATACCTAGATTTCCGTTTTTCATCCCTAAATTTGAGGAAAATTTCTATTTTTAGCAGTTTTCTAAACATAGAAACTTTTTCTGGGTTTCTTACGAAACAAATACTTGCAAAATTTTCTAAAAATAGAAAGTTTGGCCGTTAGGGTTAAGACTGATCTGGGTTGGCCTGAAATGCTTCCTCATTAGGCTGGTGCAGTCAAAATCACCAAAAGATTAGTTTTACCCTACTGGGTCTATTCTGCTTTTTCAAAAGCTTTTTCGGAGATCCAAGGTCATCAATGGAGGACAGTCAACTACCAGGTGTCAGAATCAGACGTTCAAGCATCAAACAGAGGCCGTCAATGAACAACGCGCACAAATAATGAGGAACATACAAAGGAAGATTGAAAAATGAAAAATGCAAAATTTTGTCTAAGTCTGGAGACTTAAGGCACCCCAGTCAAGAAGAGGTGCCCATATTTCAATGCCTTAGAAAATTTTCCGCTTCGGCAGTCAGAGACAAGGAATGCGCGTTAAATGAGGTAAATAGTTGAAAAGTTCATAAATTTTTCTAACTCTGCCAGCCATGGGCGCCCTTGAAGGAGAAAGGCGCCCAACTTTTCAAGAGGTTAAAAGTCAGAATTAGGGTTTTTGCCTCTAGGCCAGTGTTGCTCAGAATCTTCTCGGCTCCGCAATGAATCAGTCAGCACGATCATTCGATCACGCAACCATCCGGAATATCAGATCAAACAGAGGCGTTTCACGTTGGGGACAAAATGAAAATCAGGAAATGATGAATTTCTTTTTAAGTTTGGTGACTCTAGGTGCCCTAGGTGGCTAGGGTCGCCCAACTTTTTAGATGACCTAATCTGGCAGTTAGGGTTTGCAAGTATGATCAATCTCTTCAGTTTCTCGCCAGCTTCGCAGCGAATGTCTCCGTCAGCTCGTCAGATCACCCAGCCGTCGACAAATCCAAGACAAACAAAGGTCACGAAGAGAGATGTTTTTAGACTCTGAAGACGAAAAACATAGAATAAAAACTAAGTCTGTAAGAAATGGGCGCCCCTGAAGGAAAAGGGTGCCCAAGCTTTTGAGGTATCTAATGATGAAATTTGCAGAAGGCTCCTCCTACATAACTTCGTCAGACTGGATCAAGCTTTCCAACGCAACTATCAGCTTGCTGTCGGAGTTAGCAGTCATTAGATGTCGCAAGCCGAATAGAGGAGGAAAAGTGTGAAATGACAGAAGTCGGAAGCAACAGTGAAAATTTAAAATAAAACACTAACTCTGGAAGAGATGGGCGCCCCTAAAGGAGAAGGGTGCCTAGGGTTTAGAGCCACCAGAAGTCAGTTTCCCGAGATCAAGTATCCAAAAGACCCCTTCCAGAATCTTATTAGCTATCTAGTGAATCCATCAACCAGTTAGTCTGATTAGCACATCGCTCGAAATCATGAATTCATCTGAAGGTCAGAAGACAAGCATAAATTTGAAGATCATGAAAATGGCTAACACTGGAGAAAATAGGCGCCCCTATTAGAGATAGGCACCTTACAATTCGAAGGGTCAAATGAACTTTTTGGCAGATGACGTCTCTAGAACCATGTCGTCAGATTTTATCAGGCTCCGTAATGAAATGCTCAGTTCGTTCGTCGGATCAATCTAGAAGCCGGGAGACAGAGCCAAATCAAGGTTGAAAATTGAACAAAAGTTGAAAACAGAGGAAAATTGGCTAAGTTTGGGAAGACTGGGTGCCATACCTCAAAAAGGGCGCCCAACTTCTCATGCCTTAGTGAATTTTTGGAAAATTTCAAAATTTTAAAAGAGAGAAAAAATGCCTTTGTTCAAAGCATGAGCTAAATTTAGGGTTTCACAAAATTAGGGCTTGAGAAGCTGTTTTTCAAAGCAAAAACTTATTTAAGGACATCTCTATGCATTATTTTTCATATTTTCTTGCAGGTGTCTTCAAGGAGAAACAGAGCATTAACTTGAAACCTATATTTTTCAAGATTCAAGAACCTTAACTTGCTGGTTTTTCATAAATTTTCAGATCAGCACTTAAATAAGGCTTGCTTTTTCATATTTCTTCATCAAGAACATCAAATTTGTGAAGAAAAAGGCTAATATTATCAATTTTGAGCAAGCTGATTCATATTTGTTCTTTCTTCTGGACAAATTGTTGAAGGATTTTCTCGAAGTTGAAGCAGTTGCTTTTATTTTGCATGTAAGGGAAAACTTCAAATTCATCCATTTCCAATCTTCTGGGTCTATACTAAACCTTCTTCTAGACAAAACCCATGTCACAACTTTTTCAGAGAAATTTAAAGTGGTTGCTTTTTCAGTTAGAAGTTAGGGTTTTCGTAATCTGATCAATTGGGTTCATCCAGAATATGCTCAAGAACAATATCCAGATGCCAACTTTTTTTGCTTTTTTCGGAGAAAATTCGGGTTTGCTGCTTTTTCAGTCTTCACTTCAAATTTTCAAAAACGGACGATCTGGGTTGGCTTGTAACGAAATTCTAATCAAAACCCATATCTTAGAATTTTTTTCAAAAATTCATCCGTTTGACGAAGAAAAATCAGCAAGCTAAAATTAGAAAGTTTGCTAAAACTTGTCAGAACCTAGGCGTGTTTACTGTCAATCTTCAAGTTTTGCAGAATGGAGTACACTCCTACAGAGTTCAAGACCAAATCAACGATATACCATGATTTCATTGAAACGACTGAGACTGGCTTACACCATATCAAGCCAGTATTCAATTTACGTCTTTTGGAAGACGCAGGCAACATCACCATCAGGCATCTTGGCCATTCAGGTCTTCTCGCAGCAGCATCCATACCTTTCTCAGTACAGAGCTTAGAGTTCATAATTGCTTGTATCAAGCATTATAATCCAACCACAAGGGAAATCCAGTTAGTTGATGGAAGAATCATATGTAGCCTAAAGCCAGACATGATCGAGAAATGCTTCTCCATTCCACCATGGCTTGGAAGTGTTACCATCAACATAGAAGAATGTGAAAGGATATGGAAAGAACATCAAGAAAAATATAGCAAGAAGATTGCACACAGGTGGCTGAAAGAGAAACACACTACATTGCCAAAGGACGTCGGAAGAGGACAGTTCAAGGACGAATTTGCCATAATAATCACCCTACTCAACCGGATTATTGGTCAGGCGGATGCAACAAAGTTTCAGCCTTGGATGTTCTACGTGATACCTCACATAATGAAGAAGACAGAGTTCTATGACTGACCTACATTGATCAGTGATTGCCTACATCATCAAATAACTGAATATTTCAACAGACATGCATTCCACATGGTCTCCTACCTAGTCTACTTGGTTGCCTATCAGGGTAAATTCAAAGGGTTAAACACGGAGGGTTCTCTGAATGTTCAACTTGTCTATAATTACTACAGTTAGTTGGAGTTCACCGCGACATCACATCATTATAAACGGGTGAATGAAGCATTCTTAATCTACGTAGTGCATGACCTGGACAACGAGCTACATGTTCGCATCTCATCTATTGCCAGGGCAGCAATGTCAAAATGGGCTGATTGGTTTATTCAGTTTGCCACTCTCACTTACCTAAGGGTGTACGGTTATTTAGGAGCTCCTCTTATGTTACCGAGGTATCCATCAAATGAAGTAGTGTGTATGGGATTCTTCAGACAGGTATCAAATGTACACACTCGCTTGCACAACAAAAAGAAACTAGCCTTCAACTTTCCTTTTACTTTAGGTATTTACTGTTGCAGATCATCCGCAGACGCTAAAATAATGGGTAATGAGTTAGATAAACTTGGTCTCAAGCCTTTTAGCGAGACACGATCATATGATCCCCATGGTGTCTATGCAACTCGACTTGGTCAGAACTATGCTCATGTGCCCGCACTTGAAGACTTTTGGGCTAACTACAGAGACGAGTACGAGGTGCGGAGGCGAAGTAATAGTAGGCTCACCCTTCACCAAATGAAAGATTGTTTATTTGAAGACATTGAAGGGTTATTAGATGATGATGGAGATGTAATTCTCCCAGCCTACACTAGAAATTAGGTTGAACAACAACCTCTTCCACACGTCAATTGGGCCAACAAAGAATGCATTTTAGTGGAAGAAAGGACATGTCAAGTGGTAAGAGTACAGCAGGACTTTCTTGATCCTAAAAAGAAGGGAATCCATTCCAGTAGCAGAGCCGCCAAATAAACATTCATCTCTTCCCTCTTCTTCAAGAGCTCAAATGAAGATGAAAGGAAAAGTTCAGTTTCAAGAGGTCACAAAGGGCAGTAGATCAGCAAAGAGTGCAAAGAGGAGGTTGGACTACACAGGTACTGTTATACAGGAGTAGCCTATAGCTAAAACAAAAGTTCCTCCACCAGAGCCCTTACTTCAAGAAGAAGTACAAGATGAGCCTTTGATACAACACCCTTTACCATCTCCTAGGTCTTTGCCAATTCGCATTGATTTGGAAGACGAGCAGATAGAGGCCGATGTTACAATTATTCCTCCCTTGGATGTTAGTAGAAATACCACATCTTGGCTTGAGAGCTGCTTGGGAAGGACGAGGAGAAGGCCTTGAATCAAGTGAATGTTGATGACCTTAGCATATACCAGGAAGCACCCAAGAAGAAGGCCAAGAAACAAATACATTTTGAGAGGAATCTTGAGGGTGAAATGGTCATGGAGACAGCTACGCCTCTTGAAGATAAAGTCAAAGATGAGGTGGATGAAGATGATTTCATCATGGTCAAGGCAAATCTTGGTAAAAGTACCCGACATGCTGATATGAGTTTGTTTAAGATGGTAACGGAAAATATCCAGAAAGAGTGCAGAAGGATGGAGAAGACAAGGCAGCCCTCAAGGCTGAAAATCGTCAACTCAGGTTTTGTATATCAAATCTTATTCAAGGCACCTCACGAACAACCCAGTTGCTGCCACAAGTCTTAGAAACACAGCTGATCAGCAGCAGTTGAGGCAGTTGGTTATTTGTGGAAAACAAACTCAGGAATGGATTGAAGAGATCATCATCAGAGGAAAAGAGATTATAACACAGGTCTTTCAGCTGAGATACAAAGCTCATGACTTACGTCAAGGTATCCAAGATTTTGAGCAGTTGATAGCCAAGTTCAAGCCTATGCACGAAATCATAATTGCAGATTTAGAGACGGCTTATGGCTCTACGATAGCAAGAGTACATAAAAGACAGATCCTCGAGTGGAAAGGAGGTCACCTTTTCAAGGTAAATACATATGTCAGAATATCTGAGGAGTTTGCAACGTATAAGCAAAGAGTTGTTGATACTCTTAGGTTCGTCAGAGAATTTGTTACAGCAATTCCTTGTCAATATTGCCTTGAGGATGGTTCATACATTGGGCTTGACGTAGTCCAAGCAGAGTTTTAGAGTATCTTGCATGGTAGCGATGGCAGTGTTGGAAGATTGAAGATGATTTCCATGATGTCAGCGAGGTTCGAGAAAGCAACCAATGAGAGCGAAGATTTCTTGAAATCTATTGCGGATGGTGAAGAAACCCTGGAAAAGCGACATTTTGCTATTAATAGTATTGGCACTCCCACTAAAGATGAAGTTGCCCGCTTTTTAGCGGATGTGATCGAGATTTTAATCTACTTTCTTCTAGAAGCATCTTCTACCCTTTCTTTCTATTCTTGTCTCAATTCTTATCCATTCTTTGAGGATAGAAAGAAAACAATTGTAACAAGTTGTAACGAGTTGGCACTTTCCATTTTTTAGATGCTTTCTAGGTTTAGATGTTTTATCTTTTCTAGATTTAGAAATAAAGCTTGCATGTTGGCAAGTAGTAGTTGTAAAAGCAAGGAGATTTTAGGGTTCCCTACTCCTCTGCTTGTGTATAAATAAGCAGTGTTTGCTCAATTTTCTTCACCGTGCTTGTGATAACAGAATCGTTGAGCTTATGCCTTCATGTTTGTTATCGATTCGTGTCAGTTCACTTTGTGTAAAGAGCAAGTTTGCATCTCTCCTTAGCTGCAAATACTTGTTTAGTGCATGTGTTATGTGTCAATTATAATCTGGTTTTGATCGCATGTTGCAAGTGTTTTGCTACAACTTGCTGTCCCGGAATTGTAATCTTTGTGCCAGAAGTTGAGTGAATAAAATCCCGAGTGTGCTTTTGCTGCCTCGATATAAATATCTCAGATTTTTGTTTAGTTTTTTGTACTAGAAGTGCGAGGAAATAAAATCTTGAAGCTTGCTTTGCTGCCCTTGAAATAAAGTCTCATATTTCCGTAATACTTTTATGATCTTTTTTCAACTTGCGTTAAATGTATGTTGAAGAAAAGTTTATTTGAGTATCTTTGTCAGAAAATCAACCTCCTCCATTTCTAAACTTTCTTGCTCTGCGTTTACTTGAGAGGGTAGAAACGTTTTAGCGTAAGTTAAGTTGTAGTTGTCAAGTTTCATTAAAGGGAAAACCTCAGCTGCAACATCTAGTGTTCTATAACCTTGTGTTCTCGCAGCTGAACCAAAAAGATAGGCGAAATTAAGTTTAGTTTACTTTCTTTATGCAAGTCAGCAAAAGAGGGAGCTTCCCTTCCTAATTCGAAGAGCAGTTTACTGCACATAGCTGTCCGTTTCCAAAATGCAATCCAGAATTGCGATTTGAAATGCCAACAAGATACACTCCCACTTTTGCATTGGAATTGTTTAAGGATGCAAAAGTCTTGCTGGG
Organism: Sequoiadendron giganteum; assembly: GCA_007115665.2. NCBI lineage: Eukaryota > Viridiplantae > Streptophyta > Pinopsida > Cupressales > Cupressaceae > Sequoiadendron > Sequoiadendron giganteum. The sequence continues at coordinate 649,578,529 of CM021102.1, forward strand.
AATGTACATTTTGTTTTATTCTAGTTGCAAACTACATGTTCCCTAGTGTGTCTAAGGACACCATCCTTGAGTCGTTTCAATGTGAATCTCTTTTTGATCTGCTTATATGTTTTGAAATGTCTAGGATACCCCACCAAGGGAGTATCATGAACCGTTTTTAAAGTTTTCTTCCTTCATTCTTGATTCAACCACTAAATAAATTTTATCTTTATAGAGTATTAATTTGTTGGACACAATGAATATGTCATTGTAATGTCCCTTACCCACTTTGCCCTAGAATTCACTTTGATTAGGTTTAGGGTTTCTTCTTTCCAAATGAATGCTCTTTTTAATTAAGTAATCTTGATTTGAAATCTGCATTCATCATATTAACAACATTTCCACACATATATTTGTTAGCATTAATATCTAGATATCCAAAATATAAGCATAATCATAAATGCAATTTAACAAGCAAGAAGAGTGCCATGGGTGGATCCGCCTTGAAGCCTTAAAATAAAGTTCAAGAGGTTGTCCATCCCAATCCTTCTTGCCTAGTGGCTTAGTACCTGCATACTCCACTCATGGCAACACCTCGAAGACACTCGTCCTATCACGGGGAGAGGAAATCATGGAATCCTTAAGTAGCCTAAGGTCTACCACCTCCTATTCGCCCAATCCCTAGTCAAGGGCCTAAGGGGCTGCAAGGCCCAATCCCTTGTCTAGGGCCTAAGGGGCAGAAGTCTAGGTGGGACCCCCAACCTTCTATAACCCAATCCGTAGTCAAGGGCCTAAGGGGCTGCAGGGCCCAATCCCTTGTCTACGGCCTAAGGGTCTGAAAGTGGGGTTTTTAGACAATCTACTTAAACCATGGTTCACCCATCCTGATAGGGTTACAAGCACAAAGAAGACAATCTTTACACGATCAGCTATATTTGCATTCATCCAAGATTTATTTCATGCCTATAATCAAATATATCTTCATTTATCAATGGTTCTTTAAAGTTCATCATTTCCTAGAATAATTCTCATTATGATAAGATTAAAGAAAGCATTATATCAATAATCAGATTAGCAATATCAATCTCTTATATTCAAAATATGCTAAATATTATTACTAAGTGTGTACATCACCTGAGTTGTTATATCTCTCTATGTTTTCTGATTCCTTACTTGCCCCCTTCCACCTTATATGGGATTGACCATAGGATGAGGACAATTCATAAATAATCTACTTATGTTTATATTAAAGAGTCATCATTACTTATAAGGCTTAATAATTGCTGCAAGCATCATTATTACATAATCAGTATAATTCACATATCTAAACATATATATCTATAACCCTTATTAATCAGTCTAACTACATATTTTATATATATATATACTTACTCATCTATAAATCCATGTATACATATATATATCTACATACTGATAATTGTATGATCTCTTTAACCTGTTGTTTACTTCTTAAGATCTATATATATATATATGTCTGCATGTTTCCTTGCTGCCTATATCGATTCCTGATTATATCTCTAAGTGCTACCCTTAATTACTCTAATCGCTGCTTGTTTAATCAATTACTAACTACATCCTCCTGATTACTGGCTGTATATATTAATATCTGCCTTTGAATGCAGATTAGTGGGTGTATGTCAGACTTCCCTCCTTATCCCTCTCCTTCTTACTCCACCGTATCTTATATCTTCTTCACTTTGAGAAGGGATGCGATTTGAGGAAGGTTGTGCTCTTTCAGTTTTGGAAGGACATGACTTTAGTTTGGGTTGCTGCCTATTAATCACTTAGCATTGTTGTTTTTCTTTTTATATTCTAATGACTATTATTTATATTGTTTTATTTTAATGTATTTATATTTAAGTGTTATTCAAAATTTAGTAATTTACATGTTATAGGTCATTCAATGTTTATATTTATATTTATTTTGATATATATATTTTATAAGTTGTTCAATATTTATATGTTATATTTAATTTACATTCTATTTAATATATATTTATATTTATTTTTACAATATTATCTTTCTATAATATTTAATATTTATAATTTGGTATCCACAATAGTATTATAATATTATCTTTGATAATAATACTTATAATAATATTAAATTGCAATTATTTATATTTATGTTTCCGATATTTATTTTATTTGTATTTAAATATTTACATTTCGGGGTTACAATTCCGGGGACATGACAGTCATCCAACAACTTGCCTTCCAAGATACCAATAGAGGATTTATTCTTAGTATATTCTGCTATGATCTCAACCTTCCAATGAGTGGAGATGTGAGAGGTTAAGCAAAATGTTGGTTTCTTGGACATTTCATTAGCGACTACATTTTCTTTCCTTTAATAGACTCAATTTCAAAATCATATGCTTAAAACTTTCTTACCCATTTTTGTTACCACTCGATCAGATTCTTTTGATTGAGAAAGTATTTAAAGGCAGTTGTGGTTGTTTTGACCACAAGTCGACTACCAACCAAGTATTGTTGGAAGTTGGTCAATGTGTCCATGATGGCCAACATCTCCTTGTCATTGGTTGAGAATTGTCTTTCTAGTTTCTACCTTCTTGAGTTTATGACTCTTGAATGCAATGGGGTGTTTTTTCTACATAAGCACAACTCTTATCCCTTCTCTAGATGCATCACATTTCAAGACAAATGGAAGGGAAAAGTTAGGAATAGTTGGTATTAGGCACAATCTCTTTATCTCTTTCATTTTTTCAAAAGCTTGTTGCGTTGCTTCACTCCATGTGAAAGCTCCTTTCTTTATCTGAATGTGTTTTCTGGATTAGATTGTGTTGTTAATTTTTATCAATTGTGAAAGCTCCTTTCTTTGTTAGGTTAGTTAAGGGGGCAACTAATTGAGAGAATTCCTACATGAACTTTCAATTGTAGCTACAAAGACTGAAGAATCCTCGCGTGTGTCAAAGGCTTCAGGGGAGGTCAATCTAGGATGGCTTCGATCTTTTCCATGTCCACTTGCATGCCTTTCGTTCTAATGATGTGCCCCAAGTATAAAATCTTTGTCATTGCAAATTCACATTTAAATTCCTTTGCAAAAAAATATTGTGCCTCTAGAATTCCTAACACCTTGTCAAGGTGGTTTAAGTGCTCCTCCTAGGTCTTATTGTAAATACGAATTTCATCAAAAAAAACTAGGACACATTTCTGTAGTTATTTATGTTAGGATAAGGAGACATTAACCTTGCAATCCTAAGTCCTTTTCATGTGTTTCTATGATTCTTGGAATATGTACTTAGACGTGTCAGTTTTATGATGAGATGTAATGCACAGAAAATTAATTCAAAATCAGACACAAAACACAACAGATACCTTGGGAAAACCCTCCACTAGAGGGAGAAAAACCCAACAACAATATATCACTTATATATTGAACCACCAAAATAATGATCTCCTTACAAGAGGCCGATATGCAGGCCTGAACATAAGCATCAAAGTATGATGGAACACAGAAATACAAAGAAACAATTGTTGATGAATTCTTAGCCTTCAATAATGCTGAACTTGATCTTGTATGACTTTGACCTGCCTTGAATATAAATTCGAACTTGAGATGGAATGAGAACAATGAATGAAATCGATCCAAATGAGATACAATCAAGGTGTATATATACAAGATAGGAGGGGAGACGTGACTCCTCAAGAACACAAGTCGGCCAAACATAGAAGGATGCGCCTTTCTAATAAAATCGCATCCATGAAGGTAGTCGGCTTCATTAGCAAATCGGGTCTCTTCATTAATTAATCACCATTTATTGTTAATGACGTGTCTCTTGAATTTATCCAATTACGATAATATAAATTAAATAGCCTTAGCTATTGTTGACGCAATATTTTGCATGTAGCAGTAGCCTTATGGGAAATTTAACTATTGGGGGACATTATGCGCTAGCTAAATAACCTCTGGGATTTTATCGAAGCCGGCTCTTCGCTTAATGGGTGAAGTAAAAGGTAAGGGAGATTGCGAGAATGTAAAATTTACACTACAGGCGATGCGCCAAATCTTTAGACAACTTTATTAGAGCACAGTGCATAATGCAAAGGCCCGAATCACTAAATTGCTGTTATTTAAGATAATTTTCTCAAAAGCACTTGTCATGCAAAAACGCCCTCTAATTTGTATAATGTAATCAAACATAACTTTGTATTAACACAGAAGAGTAGTAGAAACATGATCTGTATTCATTCCAGCTATAAGAGGTTACAAAAATTGAAGAACATGCATTCATACAAAATGAAGATAACAACACAGGTGAATAGTTCCAACAAACGCTTGAAAACAGAAAGGCCGAATTTATTTGGCACAGTCCGAAGTCTTTGAATTAAAAACAACTATTACACGAGGCTTACTTCCCAGTGCTTGGGAGTTTTTTATAAACTTAATCAACAACCACAATAAAAGAAAACCAAGCCCCATATATTGGCCATCCCATCGCCTGAAAACGCATTATGAAAGAGCAGACCACGCGCGGCGATCTTCGGCCCAAATTATCTCGAGCCGCCACAGTAAACATCCATCGATCAGCAAGGCCACGACACGAAACGAAAAACCATGCAGCAACAAGAGAGGACACGTAGCAGCAGGAAGCACAAAAGATCCGTCGGCAGTCCCAAGGTAACCGACGCAAAAACAAAAACACCACGTGTATTTCAGACGGAGACCGGCAGAAAGTAGCAAAGGTGCTCAGCAGAAAGCTGCGAGAGAGATTCACGTGGAGCACTTCGAGAGCAAAAAAGTATGAGGTGGGCCCAACTCGGAAGACAGCCAATGCAAGCCACGCGGCACGCAGTCGGAGGCTGCAGAGAAGCGAAGCGAAGGAAAAATGAAAAGCTTCGCGAGGGAGCCACGTGGAGCGCTGCGAGGGCAGTTAGCATTTGGAAAAATAAGGTGCAGCCGCAAAAGTAAATATAAAACTGCAAAGGCCTTCGGCAGTTTTTTGTTGAACAGTTTGGCGACTCATAGGGGCTTTTCGCTCGCGGAAAGGAGAACCCTAGAAACCTTTGGCTCAACAACACGAATGTTCACAATCTCGATAGTGTGGCCTGCAGATTGGTCCATACCTCATTTGTCGGTGCAGAAAGAGCTCGCAGATGCTCGTGAGCCAGTCTGAAATCAATAATTGCCTTGAAAGGCAATCCGCATGATACTTTAGTTTCCAATTCCAATTGGAAGAAAAGTTGCGCCAGTTGATGCACGATCCCCTCGATCTCCTCAGCAGCCGGAGATTGATCAAAAGTCTGGAAGACAAAAAGATTTTGCTTCTTCTCTTCGATCATTTCAACAATATGCTCCACAACCGCTACTGCTTGGTCCGCAATGAAAGGCGAAGGGAGACCTCTCTGAGTCAAACAGGAAAACTTCGCCCGCATGTCGTTGGTGACTTGGTTTAATCGAGCTCTGCAATCTGCTACCTGCTGAACGGCCTTGTGCATGGAGATGAGGTTAATTGCACCCAAAGCTGCCGTAGTTCGGTCGTTGATGCCCATGCTACACAATGCTTCATCCGAAGCGGTATACAACTTACCCAATAATATTCTAGCCTCGGGAACCTTGTCAGAAGTTGACTCTTGAACCTGTTGTATCGATTCACTCACCGTTGCACAGAGGCTAGCCGCTTGCGCCATAAACTTTAAAGTGGGCTGCAGGGTAAGGCACAAAGCCTTCACCTTGTCCCAGTATGATGCGTGTAGCCCTTTGGCAATTTCCAAGGAGCTCATCCGAGGCATAAGGGGTTGGGTTCTTAGGGCAGCCAATTCTGCCTCTTTGCTGCTTAAACCTGTCACTGCCTCTGCCAAGCTTTTATCCAATGCGGACATCTGCTCCTTCAGGGTAAAAACCTCCTTTTCCTTTTTTGCCAGGGCCAATTCGGCCTGCTTAGTCTTTTGGACCTCCAACTCCAAGTTGGTACTCACTTCAGCAATGTCGGCAGTGGTGTTCTGTCGGAGCTCTCTCATGCCCTCAGTTAGCAGGTTAGACTTAGCTTGGAGTTCTTTTTCTTCTGCTTGGAGCTTCTCTTCATTTGCTCGGAGTAGCTCAACTTGCTTCTCAAGAGTCGGAACGACCTCCTCGCCCAAATTCTGCAACTCTTTGATTTTATCCTCGAAGGTACCCCTCTCCTTCTCCAACCGACCTATTTCGTTCTCCTGGGCTTTGAATTTGTTTACCCAGATGTCGACCTTCCTTTTCAGCTCCGCAATCTGATCATCCTTCTTCTTCTCCTGCCGACTGAGCTTGAGAAAATCAGTTGTCACTATTTTTTGAGTCTCCATCAGCTCAACTTTATCTTGCGGGCGGGCCTGCCGCAAGTCTAACCCAACATCATTCACAGAATAGTCACTGGGCTGCATCTCGCCTACTGCCTTGATCACATTAGGAGTGATCTTCGCAAACATCAAGGAATTTTGGCTTTCATTGAAAACAGTTTGCAAGTGGGGCTTCGCCTGCCTGGTTGCGTCATTCGCTCTTCGCTTGTTGATCCGGTTGGCGCGGGCACTTTTATTTGCATCGACCTGCGAGAAATATTTTTGGGCCGGGATACCCAGTCCACCAGCAAAAGGATACTCCTGAAGGACAGCCATCGGGAAAGATAGTGTAGTTGATGCATTAGAGGTTTTGCTGGGTCGCATTATAATAGCCGGAGAGAATGGCGGGATGAATTGGCCACTCGGAGGGGATGAAAATGAAGTGACGGTGTAAGGAAAAATTGGAGACGCACCAACCGCAGGATTGGGCCTTGGGGATAAAAATTGTTGTCCTACGAGCCCGGTGCTGACACCAAATTGCGCTCCGGGTAAAGTATGGAAAGCGGAGGACGCAGGAGGGAAAACGGGAGGAGCAAGACCGGAAAGACCGGCAAAACCAGAAGTGGAGATGATTGGCGCGGATGAGATAGCAGGGGTAGATTGTGGTGGGACCAAAGACATAAAGGAGAGAGAAGAGGGAGGAAAGTTTACCCGATGTTTCGGCGGAGCCACAGATGCTTCGACTGCTTCCTTCACTGACTGCTCTTCCTCCATGCCGGCCTCTTCAGTACGTTGTCGCTTTTCCTCCGAGAAATCATTGAGGTCGAGAATGACCCGTCTCTTACCACTGGTGGTCCTTGGCTTCCGTTTTGATTTAGAGGAAGCGACAGGCATGGATGCCAGTGCATACGGCTCGTCCTCCTACACAGGCTGTTTACTAGTATTCTTTTCAAGTACTGGATTCTCGGCCACGGCGGGGGAATTCTGAGTTACTTCTTCCCCAGATTCCGTAGTAGCCTCCTCTCTTCTTGATTGCTGCACTGATGTTGAACGGTTCGGAGAATACTCAACATTCGGATGTTCATTTTCCCAGATGTCATCAAACTTCTCATCGAGGGTGACTTCGTTGTATAACTTGCCAGCTGCCAGAATCTCCTGACGGTATATCCAAAAAGCTTGCATCTTTTCGGGTACCCAATTGAGCTTCTTTAATTGGGTGACCAAAGGGGGACTGATCACGAGCTTTGGGTTGACCCTCTCCACAATGTGATAAAAATTTAGCCAGGGTGGTCGACCCTCTCCACAATGTGATAAAAATTTAGCCAGGGTGGTCGACCATCCACTGTAGGCAAATATTCGAGGCCTACATATCTACTTATGTTTCCCTCTTCGGGATCCCTCTGGAGGTCTCAGAATGGCCGAGGTGAATGCGAGATCTTGATGCCGATTTCCAACAAATTATTTTTAGGGTTGTAATTCCAGGGATCATCTATTAGTACCAGCCCGAGGTGACCCAACTTTGAAAGTAGAATCATTGAGGTATCGATCTGTGGGGTCCTCTTCTTAACCAGCGACACCGAACCAAACATGATTGGCAACAACAAATAGGAGGTTAAGTGCTTTCCTCCCCAATAATCATCATCAAAGGTACATAGCTGTCTCATTGCCTCCATGGCCAACACTCTGTCGGAGAGGAAACGAGGAAGCCGGAAAGGTTCTCGGACGAAACCTGGTATGCGGAGCATGGTGAAATCCGTGCCAAAGAACCAGTTACAAGATGGAGTTAACTTCCCAAGCCAGGACCTCTGGCGGGGTGATATGCGTTCGGTCATATTTATACTAGCCTTACCCAAAGCCTTTATAGCCGGGGCTATGAACGCATCCGAGAACGCATAATAATCGAAAGTTTTTGACATGATGGGGGTCCATGTCGAAACCGGCTTCGTTGAGCCACTCTCATAAAAAACAGACAAGAGCATAGACGTTGAAAAGTAATCCGGATTTTGGTGCAAAATTAAGTAGGCCAGGAAAGACGAATACTTGAACCTAGAGTCGACCTCAAATTCCTTTAGTTGCAGCCAAATGCCATCGCTAATAACCTTTGCAAAATCAAAAAGCGGGTTCTCGCGATTCTTCTTTAGCATAAAGCAGAGGGACGTTTGAAATTGATGAACCTCTTTGTCTGAGTCCAACCCGCACACCATCGCCAGCATAGAAACGACAGATTGTGCCACACCTTTCAGAGCTTTCAAACCAAAAGGGAATTTGGGCGGGGCCGAACTGTTCGGATGTTGAAGCTCGGAGCGATAAAACTGTGGCCCTGATTGGAGCTCTCCCCACTTTTGGTGCATTCTCTCCATGTTAAAATCGTCAACTTCCTTACCCAAAGGAAACAGGACGCACAAGATATCTTGACTACAGGACGCACAAGATATCTTGACTAGACACGGGGCTAATGACTACCCAGAAATCCTTGCCGCTGATAACCCCTGTGTTTGGGTCGAACAGTGTCGCGCATGCTGCTACAATTTCTGGGCAAGGGTGCACCAAGGGGACCATGTACTGTGCAAGCCTGCAGTACCGTAGTCGTTTGGGAAATTGGTCTGTTGTATGCTTCATTCTTTCGCATGCAGCTTCCTGAAGGCTCTTAGGATTGCTAGACAACTCAGGGTCAAAGACATTGTCCCAATCCTCCAAAACCACTGCCTGGTCTCTGTGAGGAACCGCGTTCAATAACTTCTGGTTCATTGGGTGAGTGAAAGGCCAGTTAGGCTTTGTAGGTATGCCTGAAGTAGCATAAGACTCTCCATCGTAGAGCTGCACGCGGGATGCATTCCTCATCTGCTCACTTAGACTTACTTGAGCCGAAGTCTGTGTAGGGTTTTCTGCAATTTCGGCCATTTTTGTTTTCACAAGGGTCTCTGTGCAAACTTTTGACAAATGACTTAGCTTCTCTAAAAAACCTCTCTTCTTGCGAATGCCTTAATTGCTTAATTCTTTGGTAACTTCTGCAATAAATATGTTTCCCTGCATGCCATAACTTGCCTTTTCCGTTTTCTCGAGAATGGCAGCCGAAAAAGGTACATGCCAGTCGTTTACGCCAAGTTGCTATTATGCATTATCAGCTTGTTCGTGCGAAAAGATCACCAACCAGCCAAACTGCCCAAACATTAATTGACAATCTTTTGCGTGTGACGGAAGCGGATTCCTGTCTTGAAAAACAAACCCAAGCAACCCTGCGAGCATTTCCTTGCAAGCTATCTGTATTGATTGACATTAATGCTCGTACAGGGCACATTGCCCAATAGAGCTTCTCTCTATAATTTCATCCGATTCGGATGAGACGGCGACGTTTCGTATTACTGACAACTGGCCGATCTGCGAACGATGTGGCAGCTTAGCGGAGCAAGTTGCAAGCTGATCCTACACCTCGCTGTCACCTCGCACGTTGCGACGCCGAAAACCAAGGCGAAGCAACCCACTTGGTATAATTGTTAGTCATGATTTTTTCGGCAAGCAAAACTTAGTCAGTCTATAAATCAGCCCCTTGTGCAATATTGCGAATCACAACATCGACTAGCCTTTCAGTTTAGCAATTTCTTGCTGGATAGTATTTTTAATCTTTTAGCTAGAAAAACAAAAGTTATGGAAACACCAGTGAGGCTCACTTGCAGAAAGACCCAGGCTGCCTTTCTTGGCAAGTTACCTGCAGGTGCCTGAAGCGTATGACAGGTGCGGAAAACCTATTATACGTGAAAGCCATCAAGTGGGTCGTTGGGAAGGACTGCGTGCATTATGAAGAGCAATATCGGGTGAACACCAGCATCTGCTCCCACTTCGTCGCCTCGCTGTTGGACATTAGCGTCTCCAAGCGTAAGATTATAAAACTGATGAAGCTGGTCTTCCTTGCGCGCTACCTCGGAGGTCTGGAGCAAATTGTGCGCGTAGCCCAACTGAGTCGTGGGATTCTCTCGGTTCGAAACATTCGCGTTCAGCAGCTGCATGGAGGCATCGTCCCAACCAGGCCCTTTCTGTTCGACTTTGAGCTGGAAACGCATGAAGAGCATCGCGCTAGAGCTCGCGTAGGTTGCTCCTTCCTGATGCGCATACACTATCTTGAGCCATTCTCCAGTTTTCAGTGGTACGAAGACTTCGAGGGAATGGTATTTCTGGTGCCCGAGCCGCCTGTTGCTATGATCGCCGGTCCTTCTCACTAATATCCTGAAGACAAAGATGGTTACAAATTTTGCTTCTCTAGCCTCCTAGCTCCGCATGTAGCGGACTTATGTAAATATTAATACTAGGCCCTCGGCCTCAGATATATATTGTAAATCTTCGGTTACTATGAATATATAAAATATATCTTTCTTGAATGTGCAGCCTACTTACAAATTTCTTTCAAATGTTTGCATTATTGTTGTGTTTTTCCCCATCTCTTGCAGTTAAGATCAAGATTTAAAGCAGGGAAGAGTAATTACGTATATACAAATGTACAAAATTAACACATAGGCGGGATTAATAGAACTTTTTAAGATGTATTCCATTGACTGGAATACTCAGGGCGTTGCCTTCCATATCTTCTAACTCGAAAGAGTTGAAATGTTTACACTGGTAAATTTTGAATGGCCCTTCCCAGAGACTATCGAATTTGCTATGCTGTCTGGGTTTTGCTCCGCGCTCGTTAAATTTAAGCACTAGGTCTCCGCATTGCAGCCTTTGGTCTAAAGCCTTCTTGTCGAACCATTTCTTTACCACCTGCTGGCGGCTATTCATTGCTTCCAGGGCATGCTCTTTTTTTTCTTGCACCTCGAGTAACTCGGAAAATCGCACCTCCATTGCTCCGTTCTGTTCAATTTCCAGAGACTTGAGCAATTGTAAGGCGGGGATCTCCATGGCAATAGGCAGCAATGCTTTTTTTTCCGTACACCATCTCGTAAGGAGATGTCTTCAATATTTGCTTGGGCGTGATTCGGTCTGCCCACAGCGCTGTCCAGAGGTTCCTATGCCACTTTTTTTGGCGTTCCGAGCCGTTCCTTTTGATCAACCTGAGGAGGTTTTTGTTAGTAGACTCCGCTAGACCATTTCCCTGGGGATAGTAGTTAGAGGAAATCTTTAGGAACACTCCATACTTTAGAGCGAAATGGCTCATCTTTGAGTCGATAAAAGCTTTAGCATTGTTAGAGATAATTGTTTTAGGCGGGCTGAATCTGGCCACCAGTTATTCGAGGAAATTAACAATCTCCATTTCCGTAGCATTTTTCAGTGGCACTGCCTCTGCCCACCTGGTGAAATAGTCAGTTGCTGTTAATATCCATTTATGCCCAGCTGAAGAGACAGCGTTAATCATCCCGATGAAGTCTAAACCCCATTGAGCAAAAGGTTCTTCTATCACTATGGGCCTTAAAGGCATAGCAGCATTTTGTCTCTTTCCAACATAGAACTGGCATTCCTTGCAAGACTTAATCAATGAAAAAGCATCATTAAAAAGTGTAGGCCAAAAATAACCGGCACACATAATCTTAATCGCCGTGGTTCTTGCAGAAAAATGTCCTCCGGCAGGGCTGTTATGATATTGATCTAATATTTTCCGGGCCTGCTCCTCATTGACACATCTCAGCAGGATGTCGTTAAAATTTCTTTTAAACAGGACACCCTCCAAAAGAACAAAATTGCTATTCTGTAGGCGATAGAAGCGCCTTTTAAAAGCTGGGAGATCAATTGGATACCTTCCAGTCTGCATGAAATTTATTCTGTCATCAAGCCAGTTGCTCTAAGAACTCTTTTCATTAATTAACACAGGTTCCGGGGTTTCAAACTCTGTCACTGTTTCACTGTTTTTTGTGATATATTCACACAGTCCTTTTCCCTTGACGGTCTTGACAGGTTTGACTTCAATGTCGTACTCTAGGATCTTGGTGATCCAATTGGCTCTTTTCTCGGTGATTTCTCCTTCCATGATATATTCTCGCACACTAGGATGTGAAACACAAACAATCACTTTATTATACGATATCAAATGTCGGAACTTCTTAAGCCCTTTAACAATGGTGAAGGCCTGTTTCTTTACAAAGTTATACTTCATTTCGTATTCTTTTAAAGTCTGGGAATAAAAAGCAACAGGGGACTCCCTTGCATCTTTATCATCCCTCTGCATAAGCACTGTGGCAATACTATTTCCACCACCAAAAACATACATAATAAAATCCTTCGACAGGTCCGGGTTAACCAACACAGGGGTGGAAGAAATAGCCTCTTTTACAAGTTCGAAAGCTTTTCTAGCTTCCGTCGTCCATTTGAAAAACTGGTCCTTCTTGAGCATTAGGGTAATAGGACGAACAATGCTTGCAAAATCTGCAATAAACCGGCTAATAAAGTTGACATTTCCCAGAAAAGACTGCACACCTTTTTTGTTGACAGGCAACGGAAGTTCTCGGATTGCATCGACTCTTTCTGGATCAATAGCAATGCCCTCCTTAGAGACAACATATCCGAATAGTTTCCCTTGGGGAACTCCGAACACGCACTTTTTCAGATTCAGGAAGACCCTGAACTCCTGACATTTCTGGAAAACAAGCTCCAGATGATCAAAATGATCATCAGCAGATTTTGAGAATACTGTTAAGTCGTCCAGATAGATGAGTATAATCTTGTGGATCAAATCTTTAAAAGCAATGTCCATAGCTCGCTGAAACGTGGCTCCGACGTTTGAGAGCCCGAAAGGCATTTTAGCATAAGCATACGTTCCCCACTTCGTGGTGAACGCTGTCTTATATTAGTCCTCCTCCTTTACCCGAATCTGGTTATAGCCGGAAAAACCATCCAGCATTGAAAACATTTCGGAACCGGCTACAGTCTGAAGAATTACCTCCATTGAAGGTAGGGGGTAATGATCCTTTAAAGACGCTCTATTTAAATCTTGGAAGTCTACGCATAGGCGTATATCTCCATTTTTATTCCGGACTGGCACTAGGTTTGACACCCAAGTGCTATGTTTGATCGGAAACACTATCCGCGATGCAATCAGCTTGTTCAACTCCTGTGACATGAGAGATTCTATCTTTGGGTTCACAGGTCTCTGTTTTTGGCGAACTGGTTTTGCTCATTCTGTCAGTTCAATACAATATGCTCGATGATCCCAGGATCGTACCCTTTAAGATCATCATATGACCAAGCTACCACTCCTGGGTATTCTTCGCAGAAGTGTTTTAGTCTGTCTTTATTCTTTTGCGACACTTCTTTCCCAACCTTGAGCTTCTTATCTTCTCCGATATGCAAATCGGTATAATTGCCTTTGTTCGCCACGAGTTTTATTTTATCTCTTGTTGCATCATTGGAATCAAACAGGCATTCTAGAGTGACTAGCCCCCTCGGGAGCTTGTTGGATTTCAATTGGATGATTTGATCTCCGTAAGCTTCGGCGATCTTCGATTGCAGCTGATCGGCAAATTCTCCAGATGACTGGAGGAATGATGCAATATGAGCATCGCTATCAAATACCTGCCAATCTTGATTGTTATCTAGGATGGCGGGTCTTATAATTACTTTCATTGCATGTTTATTTTTAAATAACTCGGTGGCGGGTTCGAATTGATCCCCAATAGTTGCCATCGTATCAGCTTCGGAGTTCATTTCCTTCAGAATAGCCTGAATATTGAATGCTTCAAAGTTGTCGATTAGATCTCAGACCCTATGTTGATAAGATCGCATGCGGATATTCTTTGCGGCTGAAGTTCTACGGATTTGGTTAACCACCAGCTCAGAATCTCCGAAGACACTTATCTGCTTTGCACCCATTTGCTTTGCAAAGCTTAAACCATGGATGCGACCTTCATATTCGGCTTCATTGTTTGAACAGACAAACTGGAAACGGTAAGACCTCAACGTCTTTTTGTCGGACGAAGATACCAAACAAATCCCAGCTCCAGCTCCTACTTTACATTTAGCTCCATCAAAATATAACGTCCATATTTCCGGAGATTCTTCACCCTCGGGTTCTTGAGTAACTTTAGGCATGATCTGCCCTTCTTCATGAATAACATAGGTTTCGAGGCTAGTTGAGTGGTAATTCCCGAAAGGATCTGTATCAATAAATTCTTTCAACAAATTTTCTTCATCCACTGTCCGAGAGCTAGTAGCCCCTTCTTCTTCAAGAAATTCAACATTATACCTTTCCTCTTGAGAGATTGAAGTTTGTGCTGCTTCTTCAAAATTTAACAAAGCCTCGTCAGCAACGTGCTCAGGATGTAAAGTCTCCGATAGCAGTTTCATCTTAGCCCCATTCTTCGTCCTTAGAATCAAGTGGGACCAGTCTAAAGCCAGATATCCTCCTACATTTGCAGTGAACTCTCGGGACAAATAGATTCCGAACAGGGGAGGGATATCGATGAGTATGGTATCCTGATTTATAGTGATACTAGGGCAGGCAAACAAAGTCATAGGTAATCCCTTAATTATTCCAACAGTATCCACCTTATTTCCATCAAGCTGCATGACTCCTTTATTCAGAGGCTCATATTTTAGACCCAAAGCATCAACTACTTGTTTTGGCATGACAGTGGTGCTAGCACCAGAGTCGATCATACAGTTATGCAGCAACTTGTCATCAATAATCAGTGTTAGAAAGAAAGGTCTAGGTTTAGGCTTACTTTCCCCTCCGGACTTGAGCTTCTCCTCTGGTTGAATCGTTAGCAGTTTATCCAGGTCGGACCTGGATGCATCCTCTCTATTGGGTAGAGCAGAAACCTTAGAATCTTCTTCAATTGACAACCCCTTTGTATCAGTACCTTCTGCTCCGTAATGGCTAGGACGTCCCACAGAGAGGCGTTGGCTGATGACTTTTTTAGTTGTTCCACCACGTTGAATTGCGCTTTCGGCTGGTGAGTTGTGATTACCTGCTCTTTAGGTCTGGCGGCCGTTACAAGTTTCACAGTCGGTATATCCAGCAGTTTGGTAACAGTAGAAGTGATCGGCGGAGCCTTTGTCTTGGGAGGAAGCGGATTCAGAGGGCTAAGAACAGCCGTCTCTGATTGTGGTGGGGTTGGCAATAGGCCTGCCGTTGGGCTGGGCATTGGTTGTGATGTAACCTTGGTAGGTAATGTTGTAAACTCTCTGGTAAATCTACGCTCAGAATGCGTATTATAATCAGATTGCACTCGGGGTACTTTATCAATAGGGATGTCATTCGGAAACGCTGACTCTTCTCCTTCCATCGACGAAAAAAGAGCCTGGTTTGGGACAATCTCCGACTCTTGCTGGATAGACATCCCCTGCATTTGTGCGGCAAGGACCGCATTGTCCATTTGTTGAGAAGCATATGGTGAGTTGCCAGAAACGGATGTGCAGCCTTGGCTACGTTGATCTGCGATTTGTTGTTGCAAATTTCCCCGTGGACAGTTTCGTGGCATGTGTCTGTCATTGCAAGGAAAACACCATGAGTTAGCATCTTCGGCTAAATTGTTCTGTCCTGCCACCAGCTCCTTATTCGAACTAGGATGAACAGTCTGCATCGGTAGGGTTACCGGAACCATCTGGTTACTTGATTGAGCCGAAGTATTCCCTCGTGACCTATCCTGCCACTGGTTTGATTGGTACGGAGGTTTTCCGCCTTGGTAATTTTGGTATGCCGGCTTTTGATAGCTGTATTGCTGCCGCTTCAAAGTAGTCAGTTCATTAGTCATAGCCCGCATTTGTTCTCTCATTTCGTTCATCTCAGCAGCCATGGGGTTCGACACCAGAGCTACTACAGGAGCTGCCGTCAGGGCCGTGCTTGGAACACTTCCGGGATAGACATACATAGATTGGGGGGGAGCCGCAGACGCACTGGTAGAAGGAACTTCGGCTTCTAGAGCATTGCAGTCGGGGAACAATGGCATGATGGGTCTCGATGCCAACTTTCCCGTAGCGATCAAATTATTTTCTGCGGCAATAGCTAGAGCGTAAGCATCAGGAAGAGTTTCTCCGCCCAGAGCCTGTAACATCATGGAGATATCAGCGTTTATCGACTTCAGGTAGAACATAAAAGCCAGATCCGGAGGTGGTCGGCGGCCAACAAGCACTCTCTGTCAGGTCGAATGGAACCTTGCATTGAAATCGGGCAGAGCTTCATGAGGAGCACGCTTTATGTTGGCCAATTGATGGGACAGTGACGATCTATCGCTAGCATTGGAGGAACGTTCGTAAAAAGGGGTTCCGAGCTGGTCCCAAGTAGCTATAGTGCCTGCTTCAATGGTCTGGTACTAGTTCAGCGCCTTTCCTCGAAATGAGGCGGCCAACAATCTAAGGGCTACATTTTCGTTTGATACGCCATGTACCAATCATACGTCGGCTACATCTTGCAGGTGCTCCGTTGGCGTCTTTGATTCATCCCCGGAATATTTAGGGATAGCCTTTAGAGTGGAAATCGGGATGGGGGCCCATACTGTAGGAGGCACAGGTGCTACCAACGGACTGTCGGAGTCCCAGGCTACGTAGTTTCTAGCAGCCATAGGTGCGGGTGGATTAGGCAATGTCGGAGGAGGAGGAGACGAAGGATGTGAAGGGCTGCCTCGGCGACCTCTCGGGTGCACAAAAACTAAAGGGGGTACAAGCTGGCTAGGGACTCTTGCAGTTTGCGACTTGGTTATAGGCCGATGACTCATACACACTTCTAAAAATTAGGTGAACGTGCTAGTTCGCGGTCCCACTGGGCATGCTAGAAAAAGAATTGTTGACGCAATATTTTGCATGTAGCAGCAACCTTATGAGAAATTTGACTATTGGGGGACATTATGCGCTAGCTAAATAACCTCCGGGATTTTATCAAAGCCGGCTCTTCGCTTAATGGGTGAAGTAAAAGGTAAGGGAGATTGCGAGAATGTAAAATTTACACTACAGGTGATGCGCCAAATCTTTAGACAACTTTATCAGAGCACAGTGCATAATGCAAAGACCCGAATCACTAAATTGTTGTTATTTAAGATAATTTTCTCAAAAGCACTTGTCATGCAAAAACGCCCTCTAATTTGTATAATGTAATCAAGCATAACTTTGTATTAACATAGAAGAGTAGTAGAAACATGATCTGTATTCATTCCAGCTATAAGAGGTTACAAAAACTGAAGAACAGGCATTCATACAAAATGAAGATAACAGCATAGGCCAATAGTTCCAACAAACGCTTGAAAACAGAAAGGCCGAATTTATTTGGCACAGTCCGAAGTTTTTGAATTAAAAGCAACTATTACACGAGGCTTACTTCCCAGTGCTTGAGAGTTTTTGATAAACTTAATCAACAACCACAATAAAAAAAAACCAGGCCCCATATATTGGCCATCCCACCGCCTGAAAACGCATTATGAAAGAGCAGACCACGCGCGGCGATCTTCGGCCCAGATTATCTCGAGCTGCCACAGTAAACATCCATCGATCAACAACACGCCAGCGAGGCCACGACACGAAACGGAAAACCATGTAGCAACAGGAGAGGACACGCAGCAGCAGGAAGCACAAAAGATCCGTTGGCAGTCCCAAGGTAACCGGCGCATAAACAAAATCGCCACGTGTCGTTCAGACGAAGCCCGACAGAAAGTAGCAAAGGCGCCCAGCAGAAAGCCGCGAGAGAGATCCACGTGGAGCACTCCGAGAGCAAAAAAGTACGAGGCGGGCCCAACTCGAAAGATAGCCAATGCAAGCCACGCGGCACGCAGTCGGAGGCTGCAGAGAAGCGAAGCGAAGGAAAAATGAAAAGCTTCGCGAGGGAGCCACGTGGAGTGCTCCGAGGGCAGTTAACATTTGGAAAAATAAGGCGCAGCCGCAAAGGTAAATATAAAACTGCAAAGGCCTTCGACATTTTTTTGTTGAACAACTATTATTTAATTTATCACATGTAGAAGGAGATCGCTGGAAGAAGACCACGACGCTGCTCTAAACATCAACACTCCTTCTTAGCTAGGGAGGATTCTTCCAACTGCACAAGACATATCACCTCATCATGATGTCTACCACATTGACTACAACCATGTGTGGAAAAGAAAGATATCACCTCATCGTGATATCAACCATCATGGCTATACCCATGGATGGAAAAAAAAGATATCACCTTACCGTGATATCAACCATCATGGCTACACCCATGGATGGTATGTACAAGTGCTCATCACTCAACGTGATGTTGTCACCTTACCGTGACGTTCACCATGGCTCTCCCAGAGGGTGAAACACAAGTACAAGAAAATTATCACGAACTCTCTCTCATGATGTTGTCATGGAGTCACACACATGACAACCACCATGGCTCTCCCAAAGGGTGGAAACAAGGGCTTTCACCTCAAATCTCAAAGACAAATGCATTATCAAGGGCTTGCACCTCAAATCTCTGTCAATAGAGAAATGCATTAAAAGAGGATCACTGATACTAAGACTCCTTCTCAGCTAGGGCTTGATTCTCCACCATACCAAGCTTATCTTGAAAGTACACAAGCTTTATCCTGGAGAGAGGCTTGGTGAGAATGTCTGTCGTCTGCTCATCAGTGCTGATATACCTCAACTGTATTGCTTTCCTCAATACCATATCTCTGATATAGTGGTATGCTTAGTTCTGTCATGAAACATTGGAATGACAGAAAGATTCTCAAAGCTTTGATTATGACAATGGATGACAGTCAGCTCCAATGATTGTCCAAACAATCCTGTAAGGAGCTTTCGAAGCCACACTGCTTCTTGAGCTGCCACACAAGCTGTAATGTACTCGGCCTTTGCTGTACTCAGTGCCACAGAAGACTACTTCTTGCTACACCAGGATATCATCACAGACTTCAACTGAAACAACATTCAGAGGTGCTCTTTCGATCAACAACACAACCATCTTCTTTAGGTTCAGTAGGCTCCCTCTGAATCTTCAAGCACTTGCATCAACCTCCTGACCTCATCATCCAAGATTGCCTGCAACGCTTGCCTTAGAGAAATGGTTTCCAGTGTGCACCTCTGTAGAGATTCAGGGCCGTCCTCTTCGACCTCCTCCCAGATCACTCTATTCTGAATAGGTTTGTGTAGCTACCAATGTTAAATCCAGGTTGACTGACTTGAGCAATTTTGATCTCAACTGGTGAAGAGGTACTTGAAGGATTTAGCATCTGGCCTTGCAGCGCTGCAACCCTTACTTATTCTTCCTCTTCGAAGAGATGTCTTCAATCATTGACTCAGACTCGTGGCTGCAAGGAGTGTCTCCATTCTTCAACCTACAGAATGCATCAAGCTCTTCTTGAAAGCAATCTCTTACGCTTCTTGATCCGTCCTGAAAGCATTAAGGAGAGATTATTAATAGTTCATGGAACTCAACTATCTCGAATAGAAGTACCATTGCTAGAAGCATACATGATTGACTTTCTCAATGTTATAGCATTAGTTAATAACTACATAACAATTCATGAACATTATTCAATCATGGAATACTTATCTCATTGAAATCAAGATCTCCTGGGTAATCCTAGATAATTAATTCATCATTCATCTTTGTTGATTCTGACATATCTTTCTTCCATTTTCTCGGAAGGGCTAATCTCAGCATAACAAAAGACAATCTACACAGAATCATAGATTATGCATATAGAAAATCAATCATAATCGTAATTTTAGTTTTCCTTTTATTTGAGAGTCACACTCAGAAATTAGCATGAAACAACTTCCAATGAATAATTCTTAATTCTAAGGAATCTTATCCCAGTGATCACTATTTATTGGTCACACGTAATCCAAGTAAATAATGTCAGATTTGCACAACTCAACAAACTGAATTTTAGCCTAGAAGGGTAATTACAATCAAAACAAAGAATATGTATCTCTTAAATATTCTGATGGGTGGACACAGTACGATACATTGCTCTTGCACTCAGATTAGTCCACAACCTTCACAGCTTGAACACAGGCCCATGACTTAGAATAGGAGTTCCCTAGAATAATTTTGAGGAGATATCTTATCCACATCCGCAAATGAAGCATGTTGATTAGGCTTGGTTGGGCAATCCTTAGCATAGTGACCAAACTTGTCACATCAAAAACATTGGACTTTGGAGAGGTCCCTCTTCTTCTTGAACGCAGGAACACCATCAACTTTTTTATCTCTATTCCTCTTGAAATATCCTTTCTTTCCACCTTTCCCTTTCTTCTTGAAGGATTGAGTGGAAAGTACATGAAGGTCTTCATTTGTAGAGCTTCGACCAATACCTCTCGCAGCCAACCTCGACTCCTTTTGAATACAGTCTGCCCTCAAACGATCAAACTTAGGGAGTTTTGATCTTGCATTTATACCTTGAATGTAAGACTCCCAAGGTGAAGGAAGACCATTAAGAGCCAACATGGTCAAATCCTTGTCATCAATAGTATGACCAATGGTAGAGAGCTGATCTCTCAACTCGGAAATCTTCATGAAGTAGGTGATGACAAATTCTCCTTCCACCATCTTAACATGATGAAGTTGTTGCTTCAAGGCTAGAGAACGACTTGTGTTGTTGATCTCATACAGCTTCACCAAAGTCTTAAGAATCTCTCTTGTTGTCTTCAACTTAGAGATGATTGGAACAATATGGTCCTTGACGGAATCAACTAACATTTTCTTCGCCTTGATATCTTTCTTCTTCCATTGAATCTTTTCTTCCTCATCATTAGGCTCGGTAGTTGTGCTCTTCATGAACTTTGCCAAATCACTTTCTTCCAAGGTAAGCATAATTCTGAATCTCCATGATGTGAAATTTGATGCTCCCTCAAGTCTATCCTCAATCTTAAGACCGTTCACCATCTGGACGAAGAGATAGAGAAAGACAATAATGAGAAAGAGAAAAGAGTATCGCTGTAATAAGAAATCTGATCATGATCTTCTTCACACCCGCTCTGATACCATGCTAGTTTTATGATCAGATGTAATGCACAGAAAATTAATTCAAAATCAGACACAAAACACAATAGATATGCTGGGAAAACCCTCCAATAGAGGGAGAAAAATCCAGCAACAATATATCACTTATATATTGAACCACCAAAATAATGATCTCCTTACAAGAGGTTGATATGCAGGCCTGAACACAAGCATCAAAGTATGATGCAACACAAAAATACAAAGAGACAATTGCTGATGAATTCTCAGCTTTTAATAATGCCGAACTTGATCTTGTATGACTACGACCTACCTTGAATATAAATTCGCACTTGAGATGGAATGAGAACAATGAATGAAATCGATCCAAATGAGATACAATGAAGGTGTGTTTATACAAGATAGGAGGGGAGACGTGACTCCTCAAGAACACAAGTTGGCCAAACATAGAAGGATGCGCCTTTCTAATAAAATCGCATCCATGAAGGTAGTCGGCCTCATTAGCAAATCGGGTCTCTTCATTAATTAATCACCATTTATTGTTAATGACGTGTCTCTTGAATTTATCCAATCGTTATAGTATAAATTAAATAGCCTTAGCTATTATTTAATTTATCACATGTAGAAGGAGATCACTGGAAGAAGACCACGACGCTGCTCTAAACATCAACAAGACGTCTAGGGTCATGAGAGATATAAATATTTAATCTTTATTTACTTATGACAAATTGTAATTGTATTTATAGAGATGGACATATGTTTAGTGACAGTTAAATATCATATTGTCAAAATATTCCTTCTAGGTGTTCATTTTTTGGTTGGGGACCACTTGGACTTGAATGTTTGTGCATGTTGACATATGTCATTTGCATGTTATCCTCAGTGGCGAGTTAAGGTTTGCATGTTTTGGGTTTTAGCTGTCAGAGTTGTCAGAGGTAATAGAGCACTCAATATTGACGAAATTTGATTGGCTAGGGATTGGGCGTCCATGTGAAGGCCATGTGATCAATTAGTTGTTTTTACTAAGCTTACAAGTTCCACAGGAGGAGGTGGGTGTGTGGTTTTTGTAGGTGGTTTTGTTGCCTCTTGTTTTGAGAAACCATAGTGGTATTCTCACATCCAACTCATCTATAAATTGGTGACTTTGGTTAGTAGTTTTAGAAGTTGTTTCGTAGGTTGTTGAAGTAACGAAGTTTTGGTAGAATTCTGAGAGAGAAATTGTCTTGTTGTAAACTCATTTGAAGTTTAATACAAGCTTTGGATCTTTTTAGGTTTGGAGTTTTTTCTCGAAAGGGTTTCTCCACATTAATTCTGTCACTTGTGGTATTGGTGATTTTACTATATTGTGAATGTTGCTAAATCACATAATAATCCTTGTGGGTAATCTTTGATAAGCATAATTTTAGATTTGCATCACTTTGTTAAAATTAATATTGCAGTACTTTTACCTTGATTTCCAACATTTGGTATGAAAGATAACAATTTTGTTGAGAGAGGCGTGCCTTTCTTTTAAGTGTTGAAGGTGTTTTGGTTGTAGTGTGAGCTTTTTGCATTGTGGGTTTTGAAGATCTATGAACAAGATTGTATAACATGGCTTCTTCCTTTCATCTAGATATTGAGAAGTTTAATGAATCTAGGTACGAGATGTGGAAGTTGAAG
Source organism: Sequoiadendron giganteum (assembly GCA_007115665.2). NCBI lineage: Eukaryota > Viridiplantae > Streptophyta > Pinopsida > Cupressales > Cupressaceae > Sequoiadendron > Sequoiadendron giganteum. The sequence goes on from CM021102.1 coordinate 649,601,303, forward strand.
ATGGAAGATCTCCTAGAAGAAAGAGATTAGTGCTCGGCAATTTCCAATGAAAAGAAGCCATCTAGATTGTTTGATGTGTAATGTCCTCTTCCTAAGCATTTGTTTGTTGTATACAAACTAGCCTATTACTCGGGTTCCCATAGGCTAATGAGGTTTGGTTAGGGGACTTAGTAGTTCTTGGAGGCTATGTTGTTCAACCAGTTGGCATTTCCTTGTGTGACAAAGTGTTCGAGATTATAGAAGTTTCCTTCAGACACTTTCTAAAGCATTTTCGGGCACTTGGCCCAATATTGCTCTTTTTAGTAAGTCACTTCCTCAACATTGACTTGGTGTTTTAGCGTCGGTTTATACTTGGAATGATCAATTATGGCATTTAATTTTATTTAGTGATATTTTATGGCTTGGGGTATTATTTTTACATAATGTTAATATTGTAAGTTAAATTAAATATTTAATTGAATGTTATTTTAATATTTTAAATGTGACTTTATTAAATGGGGTTTTGCGGACATAAGAAGTATTCATAAAGTTAAATTTAATTGGTTTTAAAAAGTGGATGCCTTTATGGGAGACATTAGGGGAATTTATTAAAATTAAATTAAACGTTTATTTTTCCAAGTTGGGCGTGGGGTTTTGGAGGAGATATAAAAGTGCTTTGTAAAGTCATTTTTGGGCATGCTTGAAAAATTTATTGAGAATTACTACAGGTTGAGCAACGTTCTTCCATGGCTTTGTAAGGACGAAAACCCTTACAGAGAACAACCACTTCTATTGTGTAAGATCTTTCCTAGTGGATATTATAGGTCACTTCATTCAGGAGTTATAAGGGAGCTCTATTGTTTCAGTGTTGGTGAAGATTGCTAAGGGTTCCATAGCAGATTTTTGAAGGGAAGATTGAAGGTGTGTCAACAGAAAATTTGAAGGCAATTAATTCACATTTCTACCTTCATTTGCTGGCCGTACCATTTCCTAGGCTGACCGTACCACCCAAGGAGGGGTGTGGGAGTTGGGAAGTTAATCGGCCAAGTTTGGGGCTAAAAATTAGCAAGGTTGGAGGCGCCTAGGGTTGAGAAAGACTCAACAACAAATTCAAAGGTGAATATCAGTGAGCTTAAGGAGATATCAAGCTTTCATGGTGTTCTAGGGTTGCTAGTCCAAGTCTAGTTTTCAGACTTTTTGCAACAACAACTAATGGATATGTCAAAAATGCAATATTAAGTGAGTTGTAGTCATTTATATGTTGTTAAGACTCTATTGTAATGACTGTATTACTGCTGTAATAAATTGGGAAAAGATTTCAGTTTGTGGGTATTCCTTGAATAGTTGACTTTTCAGCTCTTTCATTCCAAGTATTTGTATTGGTTGCTATTGTTGTGATTTATCTATTTGCATTCCTCAAAATCGCAAAACATATCAGAGAACAAAAGAAACAAAATATATAGAGTGCTTATTACATGATGAAGATATAGTAGTTGTGAAATCTAGGGCAGGAAAATATTTTGAGAAACATAGAAAAATTAAGCAAACCCAAACTTTTTAATCATCAACAACTTCAATATTTAACGCAATCTGCCTTACTTCATTCTTTTTATGAATAATAAGGGGTCAAGTCATATGCTTTTTAATGATATTGAGGAGGATGCACTGAATTCAGTTGTTGTTTGCTGAGCTATTTTCTTAAATATGTACTATGTGAGAAATGCATTTGAAATAAGAATGAAGATATTGTAAAAAAATTACTACATCCTGATTGATTATTTGAGATGCTATCACTTGTTAAGATATTGTAAAAATTTGCTACATCCTTATTGAATATTTGAGATACAATCACTTGTTTTAGTTCCAAGGCAGCTTTTTGTACCGAGAAGATTGACAAGTTTGCTTGAGTGAAGGCCATGCACTTCATTACCTCTTGGGTTAAACATAAACTGTGATGATAAAATCTCATATTTTTTTGTTAAACTAGACCAAATATCCATTTTTCCACTTCAGAGGAAGCACAAGCTTATTTTTGCAATGGAAACTAAAATTCTATACATATTATTTTAAGAAATCATTATCAGTTTTTTTTTTTTTCATATATCCGTTTTGGTGAGAGTTCTTTTGGGTTTTGATTCTTAAAAGACTTTTGGATTGTCTGAAGCATCTTGTTTGCAGTTTTCAAGAATTTAAATTCTGTATTCTGTGATCTCGTTGGGACAGGGAAGTGAATAAAGCTTTCTGTGGATTCTTGGACCATGAAAAGATACGCAGCTATTTCAGATCCTCCAAAAAAGTAGGTATAAATTCAGAGCAGTGAGAGTTGACTCACAATTATCAAAGATGGATACCTGAGAATAAAATGGTTAGCAACTTAGCACTACTGCAGTGCTTGTTAGTCCTAGGAATTTTCTCTTAATATATTTGTTAGTAATCATGATTTGCAAAATGATGTATTTCATTCGTTTGTTTTGAAGGGTAATATTCTGATTTGAACAGTAATAATTCATCTCTGTGTAGTTCCTTCTGACACTAACACTAACATATTGCACAAAGTCCAGACCACACATGCAAGCACTTGTTTATTGTTAAGAACAATGATACAAGTTCTCACCCTTGAGCACTTGTTCATCTGTTTTAAGCTGCCTTTACAGGCTTAAAATGCGGCGTTTAGGTTTGAGGAAATGCCTTAATGGTAAGTTTTATAGGGTTTTAAAGTTGCTTTAGAAACAGCTTTTAGCTTGGGTTAATCTTTATTCAAGCGTCATAGTTTGGATAAGTAGGAATGGGGGTGTGGGGATAAAATGTAGGAGGTGTGTATCTCCATGCCTTGCTCCAATCCAGCCCCTTTTTTCTTATCTTTTAACTTAAGTTTTCTCTTGTTTTAAAGTTTTTTCAATTTTTATTATATACTTTTTTCTTTTGTTTTATTTTCCTTTTTTCATTTAAATTTTACATTATGAATATGATATATTGTATCATATATTAGAATAACATCCGACACAGTGAAGTTATTGTTGAACACACTTGGAGATTGAGAGGGGGTGGGGGACGGGGGTGTAAATCGGTCTTATCAAAAACTTAAACCTTTCCGGAATTTAGAAACCCCTTAGCACAATACAAACTTCTTAACTCAATCAAACTCTTAAACAGATATAGCAGTTTGAACCTTCAGCAAGATCAGCAATCTTCAGCAATGAAAGATATAGCAATTTTATCCTTAATCAGATAAACAATGAGAAAGAAGTAGAGAACACACACATGCACAAGGAGACACCAGATTTACGTGGAAAACCCAGTGAGGGAAAAACCATGGGGAGAGTTAACACACAATATGAAGGCTCATTGCCAAAAAGGACTTGGAAACCAAGGCTCACAACCTCAGTGCAAGATATAAAGGACTTGTTGAATTGAAGCTAACACATTGTAGGAACAGTTCGTGCCCTAGTTTTTGAGACTTCTTTTGTTTTATAACATTTTTGTGTTTTGTGAGGGTTTTCTGCTTGTTTTTGTATTTTTGCAAATAAAGACACAATACTGGTAATGAAAGGAAGCAATAATAATAATCTAGAACTAAAAAGCAACACCCCAAATAGCTGATTTTATTGAATACTGGCAAGAAGGTCAGATTACAAGCATACTTGGAAAAAATAGGCAAATAACCATGGCTGCCAGAATATTACAGTTAAAAAGCACCCCCATAAATAATTCAATTCTTCAATAATATGCAGCCTTTTATCCCCAAAGTGGTGCGGCTGGGGTCTTTAGGCCTAGGTGCCCCTTCACAAATTTTATCTGATTTTTTCTGACCCTTCCTTGGCTGAAATCGCCCCTGGTCTCTCTAAATCACCCTGGCTGCTGCAACAGGGCTGCAAACTGAAAATCGTCCTTTCTTGTATGTAGTCCCAGCAATCACGAATGACTGCAAGAACGGGGCTGTATTAATCTCACCATTTGACGATTGATAATAACACTCAAACACTCGAACCCTCTGATTACTTCTTCCAATCAGCACAAATAGAACCTCTGTATGAAGCTCTGCTGGATGCCAAATTCAATGGATATTTCACCACCTCAAATGGCTGCAACACTGAAGAGTTAACATTCTCCAATGGCCAACCGATTCAGAAACCCTTGGCTTCCTCTCTCAGACAAAAACTCATCAACACCAATGCTCAATCGAATGCATGCCAAAATAACCCTAAGTGAAATATATAATCTCTCTTGAAAAGTTCGAACTTCTTCAAAAAGGCATTTAATAACATTAAAATGTTATTTATTTTCATTCTTTTAATATTTCACTCAAAACTTAGGAATTGGCCATTAATAATTAATTCATTAATTTGGCCCCCTTTTAATGACGTTTTGACCTTTAAGTTATAATATAATATTATAATCTTTTTAAATAATTAATGTTTATTTAAGCCAAATAAACATTAATATCTCCATGAAAACTCATTATCTCTGAGTGTCGTTTGAACTGGGAGCTAAGTTGATGGAGCTGCATACGACCACACACCTTACTAAAAATAGTAAGGGTCCCCCTCAATGTAATTCTGACTTACTATAAATAGTAAGTAATGCATACGAAGCCTTGCAAATGCCAAACGAAAGCCAAAGCTGAATGCCACTGAACACTGGAGCTGATACAAACCTCAGGAGACTCTCTAACCATCCTCATTAGCCTACGAGGGTCAGAATTATAGGCTAATCTCCTCTAACAATTGATGTCAACTAGAAGGGGACATTACAATCCGCCCTCCCTAAAATTGCTTGTCCCCAAGCAATCTCGGTTGCCAAAAGAAAATCCTTTGTAAGATCTCTCCACCTAGATCCCATTGGTAGAACTATGCAATGTCCCTGATATCCTCAAATAGCTCTTGTAATACTAACACCAGAATAACTGACTGAACCTACTGTCCCCATCCAAACTCACCATTCGGTGTCGCAGGAGTACAAGTCTTAGAAGGAAGCAACTCAAGGAACTGACAACATTTGCTCCCTAACTCTACGCAAGGTGAACTATCATAACCACTGTCAAGTACCTATGTTGTTGAATTGTGCATCTGAGATAGGTCATGCACATGAAGGCCAAATGTGAAACTGTGTGCACTCCTCACTGTGTATACCTCAAAAAACTCCTCTGCAAGCCTTGTCTGAAACCCCGATGCATCGGAGGGATCCCAAACACTACAATCAATGCTCATCTCAAAGTTTGGGTCAAGAGTGGAATCAACATCTAACCCGAAAAGCGGGTTATCATAAAACAGTGTAGCATCTGCCTCAAACAAGGGGTTGTTCACAAATTGAACAACACCACCATGTTGATTCAAAGCATACAACTCTGAACCCTTGGAGTCATCAACTAATGTGAACTCCTCCTGAATCATCTCCTGCTCTATCTTGCTACTCTTCTCTCTACAAAGTGAGATAGAATGGAAGCTCCCATCTGTGATGCCCCTCAATACATGTTTTTTGCCATCAACCTCAAATGACATCTCCATCTTAGGTATGTTGAGGGTAAATACTCCCAAGTCTTGGAGCCATTTCATGCCCAAAACTATATTCATCTCACCCATGTTGACCACATAGAAATCAAAATGTAGTTCATAGTTGTTCAACATCAAAGTGAGATTAGTAATCTGCCTAATGCATGTGAGAGTATATCCATCAACAACTTGAACTCTGAGTCCATCGAAATCCTCTGCGGGAAGTCTGCATCTGGCCACCAAACCTCATCAATAAAGTTATGTGTTGCTCCAGTATCCAGCATAGCAACACAACACTGCCCATTAACTGTTCCCCTAAATCTAAAAGTGGCCTCATCCTGAACATTAGCAAAGAATGCCATAGGAGCCAAATTCCCATCAGTAGATGCTTTCTCATTTTGATGATCTTCTGAAGCTGACTGATCTGAATTTGATTCCTCATAAAATGACCACATGATGCGGTTTGCTTTGCCCTTAGGCCTCAAGGGGCAATCATGATCCAGGGTGTATGGTTCCTTACACCAAAAACATAATTTTTTTTTCCTGAACTCCTCACGTGACTCCTCAACTGCAATGGTGACTGGTTTCTTTTTCTTATCATCAGTTTGTTGAGAGTCCTCTTTGCTGGTTGAAGGAACATCCCTTTGTGAACTGCTTTTCGGGACAACAAATTCCATACTTCTCGCTTTCTTCTTTGCTTCCTGTAGTGTCGGTGGATCGAAAGCCTTAATCCACCCTCGCAACGGTTCCAACAAACCCTCCATGAAGAGCACAACTAACCTCCTCTCTGAAATGTTTGTCACCATCACGTATAACCTTTGGAAGTCACTGACATAAATCTCCAGGTTGCCAATCTGCCTAAGTTGTGCCAAATCTCTGAAATAAACTTTTGGATCCTTTTTATCAAAGGGATCCACCAATCTGTCCACGAACTCCTGATAAGTGATAATATGATCGTGTTGCAGTGCCACCATTCCTTGATACCACCAATCATGGGCTGCTCCCTTTAAATGTAACGTGGCAAACTTGATTACCTCTTCCTCATACATAGGTCGAAGTGTCAAGAAAGTGTCTAGCCTATGAATCCAAGTCTGTGCTGTTATCTTGCCACTACCATCAAAATAGGGTAGGTTGATCTTGCTGGTGGTGTGCTTCAAGTCTTTGTTTTTGTTTCGAGGCCTATTTCCCTATCGAGACCTGCAATATTCAACTCTCGAATTCACAAATCGATCAAAATGCATGTGCTCGCGCACTTGTGGTGTTAATAAATCCCACTCCTCGTTGGCTGCCATAACTGCATCAGCATATAATATGTTCCCAACCTCTTCAACATTCTCCTCAACCTGTTCTCTTCTCAGGAAAGTGGGTCGAGTAGGCCTATCTGCAGTGCGGGAAGGTGCTCTCTGCACAATCCGTGACCCTGCTACACTCTTGTCATCATCAACACCCCCTATTGTGTTGCATTCTATTCTCCTCTCTAACCTTGTTCTGCTACATCTATTGTTGCATGGTTGCTGTAAATCCCTCTAAAGCACGAGCCATTCTTTCAATGAGTTCTTCACCCCTGTCCACATCTCTTCTCTCGTTCCTCCTTGGGATCTTTTCTGCTCTGTCACCCATCTTTGACAATGGTTCCTCTTCAATTGGATTATCCCTCTGCCAAACTTCCTCCGATTCCCCTTTGCTGCGAGTGAAATATTTGTGGTGACTTCTCATGTGCCTTCAACCCTCCAGGATGGCAGGGTTTTCTGCTTTTTTTGTATTTTTGCAAATAAAGACACAATACTGGTAATGAAAGGAAGCAATAATAATAATCTAGAACTAAAAAGCAACACCCCAAATAGCTGATTTTATTGAATACTGGCAAGAAGGTCAGATTACAAGCATACTTGGAAAAAATAGGCAAATAACCATGGCTGCCAGAATATTACAGTCAAAAAGCACCCAATAAATAATTCGATTCTTCAATAATATGCAGCCTTTTACCCCCAAAGTGGTGCGGCTGGGGTCTTTAGGCCTAGGTGCCCCTTCACAAATTCTATCTGATTTTTCCTGACCCTTCCTTGGCTGAAATCGCCCTGGCTGCTGCAACAGGGCTGCAACACTGAAGAGTTAATGTTCTCCAATGGCCAACTGATTCAGAAACCCTTGGCTTTCTCTCTCAGACAAAAACTCATCAACACCAATGCTCAATCGAATGAATGCCAAAATAACTCTAAGTGAAATATATAATCTCTCTTGAAAAGTTCGAACTTCTTCAAAAAGGCATTGAATAACATTAAAATGTTATTTATTTGCATTCTTTTCATATTTCACCCAAAACTTAGGAATTGGCCATTAATAATTAATTCATTAATTTGGCCCCCTTTTAATGACGTTTTGACCTTCAAGTTATAACTTAAAATTATAACATAATATTATAATCTTTTAAAATAATTAATGTTTATTTAAGCCAAATAAACATTAATATCTCCATGAATACTCATTATCTCTGAGTGTCGTTTGAAATGGGAGCTAAACTGATGGAGTTGCATACGACCACACACCTTACTAAAAATAGTAAGGGTTCCCCTCAATGTAATTCTGACTTACTAGAAATAATAAGTAATGCATACGGAGCCTTGTGAACGCCAAACGGAAGCCAAAGCTAAATGCCACTGAACACTGGAGCTGATACAAACCTTAGGAGACCCTCTAACCATCCTCATTAGCCTACAAGGGTCAAAATTGTAGGCTGATCTCCTTTGACAATTGATGTGAACTAGAAGGGGACATTACACATATTTTTACGGGCAAGGTACAAGGACCTGATGAGATTCACTATCTCAGAGCAGGATCCAAGGATTTAGATAAAGATTACAATATTTGTCAACATAACACTTTGTTGATTGAGGCGTTATAACACATTTGATTCACACTTTCACACTTTCGCACTTCTTCTCCAAGATCTTCAAAGACAATCCAAACCTTTTCTTCACACTTTCTTGTTCTCACATTTGTACACTTATCCACCTTGTTGCATCCAAAATGATCTTGCATTTATATCTACCACAACTCTTCAAAATTTTAATTAGGTCGGCCAGGAAGAAGATAAACAATGAATTCAACAAGTCGGCCACCAAAAACATAATGTCGTCCTATCCCGAAGATAGAGAGGACTAAAAACAATCTTATTACATCTTCCAATGTGATCCAAAACAATTCACATGCTAGCACACATCAATGTAAGTTAGCATCAAAGGAAATGTGTAGATGAAACATGAAGCACATAACCAGTCGACTTAAAAACATTCTTTAATTTGAATTTACTCAAGACGGTTCTAACCAACATAGGTTAGGACCCAAATCTAACTTAACACATCTTCAAATGTTGGCACAAACCCCCAAGCATACGACACAAGCAGAAGAACAAGCCCTATTTGCCAGATATCGACAAATAACCTAAACAACCAACTCAAGACAAAATACAGCACCAAAGCGGCCAATCAGCACTGTGCGGATCACATGGGGATGTTCCATGCACATCCAACAACACTTCCAAAAACGTTTTTCATACTATCATGCCACCAATAGCCATCGCAGATCAAACAGGAGAAAAATACTTCATTCAGGAAGCACATAATACACAATCAAAAGATATAGCATTAACAGATCAACTTGTGAACGACTTCAACACATGAAATTGGAACTAAGATACTGCACAGACATTGAGAGCACATTCACCAAGCTGTAGGAGTAGAGACATCAATGCGAAGAAATGCAGAGCATTTCTTAAACTAGTCCAAACAACCAACAACACTGCCAACCTTCTGCAATTTACAAAAATCTCCTCGGCAACACTGGTGACTTGAAAAGATAGGAGTGCAACATGCACATAACGCTATTTTTGAATCTCAAACCGGAAGATCAAATCTTCAACAACAGAGGAATGTGGAGCATTCTCTCGGATAGTCTTCACAACATCTTCCTGGAATAAAAACCTTTTTATAACTTGCGGAGGCTAGAACTTTCTTTCAGAAACACATGCTTCATTAGGAACATCAGGAGAGAGCATCATATATAATGTAGACTTTTAGCAACATCTCTCCACTATCAGCAATACTTCTAATGCTTCTAATCCTCATCTTAATATATCATTATGAAACCAACTCTGCTAACAGAACTCATACTCAATACTTCTTAGATAAGACATGATATCCCACCATGAACTTTAGCAACTTCTTCTTTGATAATCATCAGACAAGGCATGACATCCAATCATGAGCTTCAACAACTCTGCTTAGATAAGGCATGCCATCCAACCATTGGCAACACACATCTGCCAAGCAACAAGCATTGCAACAATCTCTCACCAGGTATAGATATAAGAGACATCAAAAGCAAACAATCTCCCTTACTTCTCAAGTTTCGACAATGATGACAACGACAAACAATTCACCAAGTGCTGCCATCGACCACTGCCAACAATCTTACAAACATGTGCAGCAATCTTACCATGTGTTGACATCAAAGACAACCAACAATCAATGTTGACATCAATGAGAACAACTGCCAACAATCTCCCCATTTGGCATTGATGGCAACACACTTGCTCACTCTCCCCCTTTGACATCGAGGACAAAGGGCCATACATATTTGCACAAAACAACAAGATATTCTTTGTATTCAAGAACAAAGGGCAAAAGATCTTCAATTGAAGTATCAACACATTCTCCCCCTTTGACCAACAACACATCTTCTTATATGTGTATATACAGTATCTGCACATTTGCACCAAACTCCCCCTTACTATCAACTCCCTTTGGGTGGTAGCATACATCAATCCAGGAGAAAAGGATGTGACATGAATTTCTCCCCTTGGAAAGATGCACCATCTTATACATCTAGTTAGAACAAAGAAGGGCAATAACCCCTAACTTCTGTTGGAGATACTCAAAAGTATCCTTTGAAAGTGGCTTTGTGAATATATCTGTAATCTGATCTTTGGTAGGCACATACTCCATTTTGACTTCATGTTTTGTAACCGTCTCTCTCAAAAAGTGATACCAGATAGAGATGTGTTTAGTCCTTGAATGCATTATTGGATTCTTGGAAATATTAATTGCACTGGTATTGTCACACAATATAGGAATAGGTTCATCATAAACCACTTTGACATCGTTCAAGGTCTGCTTCATCCAAAGCACTTGAGTGCAGAAAGATGCTACAATAATGTATTCAACTTCTGCTGTGGATAAAGATACCGAGTCTTGCGTTTTACTGAACCAAGAGACCAATCTGTCTCCCAAAAAGCTAATTTACCGGAATCGCTCACTTGCCCTGCCGATTCCGGGTACGGGACGTTTCAGAGTCTGGTACGCCACGGAATCCCTGTGGATTCGGTCAAGAATCGTGATTTTGCAGCCTGAAACGTAACAGTGATTTCTTGCCGAATCTAGGCGTTTTTGGAATGACGTGGCGTTTTTCCAGCATGGGGATCGAATTCTTTTTACCTTTTTCCTTTTCGTATGTTGAGAAAAAAACCCAAAACCCTCGTTCTCGTTTTCTGAGGTCGTTTTCTTTGTGAAAATAGACAACGGCGACGAGTTTGTTTGCTGGCGTGAGGGCAAGAAAGCTCAGGCGGCGATGGCAGGAATGCTTGGCAAACAAATTCGTGCCTCTTCCTAATATTATATAATCACTGACTTTTGTTGAGGGGATCGCACCATCTCCTAAATATTAGTTACATTTAAATTTTAATAGTTATAATTATATTATAATTTATAAATTATAATTGTTATTATATGTATATGTATATGTATAATGTATATTATAAATTTTAATATATATATATTATATATGCAATATAATATCATAATTTAATTTATATTCATTATGTATTGTTTTAATTTTTAATTTTTAATATTGTGTATTAATTTTAAAGCTTAAAAATTAAATTTCAATTTTAAAATTTATTATAATATATTATATAATAATAGATGTAAATTAGTAAATGTTAAGAACTTAAATTATTTATTATTATAATAGACTATATTATATTATTATATTTTTTAATTTTAATTTTAAATGTTAATTTAAATAATTTTAATTTTTTCAAAAATGTTATATTTATTATGGTAGTTATAAGTTTATTTTAGCATATGTATGATATGTGGTATTTTAAATTTAATTCTTGTTTTTAATTTTTAGGCTGCAAATATGTCTATATCTATGATTTTTATATGTTTTATGTACGAATGTACCCAAACGTACCCACCCCTAATTTTTTTTTTGCCGTATCGGCGTACCGTACCCACGTACCCGCACCCGATTCGGCAACTTAGCCAAAAAGAATGCACTTCCACTTGTACTTCTCCGGTCATCCACACAATCTGCCCAATCAACATCAGTATACTAGTTAGTGGCAAATATACTAATGTTAATTAACATTGCAATGCTCTGGTTCTATTGTTTGATGTGTGCAATAAATTACATATTTGTAAACCTGAAAAAAGTAAGATACATGTTATATATTATACGCCCAATATCTTCACACAACTATTGTATATATATGCATATAGTGGTAGTCTTGCCATGCAGTTCCTCTTGTACTCTTTATAAGATTGTGTTTTGTGAAATCCACACATTTAAAATTGTTCCACTCTTCCTCAAGTATGTTTGTGTAGGAGCACACTAGTTTTGTGTAGTGATAAGTTTAGGACTTGCTATTTTAGAAAAAGAGAATAATGAAGAGGATAAAGAATACCAATAGAGCATAAGATGGGAAATAATAACAGAAATGGATGATAAAATCGGAGGACAAATATAGTTCTATTGATGATTGATTTTTATTAGAAATCTACTTGTTAGAAATCAAGGATATCTTTCCTCCAGTAAAGTTTCAGGGATATGATTGTCTGGGCAAATAAAAGTGGTGTAATTTGGCATTACATGAATGGAAGTCATGGATTAAATCTATCTCTTAGCATTTGGTGGATTGTTTTTTTTAGTTTAGTTTTGTTTTGTCATATCGTGGCTGTATGTTGCTGAATTAGTAAATTCCTGCATTTGGTGTTTCTCAAATTGCGTTTTGGTGCCAGTGGGCAGTAGAAATGATTTACTTTACACAGGTTTATAGTGGGCAAGAAAAAGAGACATCCTAATAGCACAAAGTAATCTACAGCTTAAGAAATGCTGGATGGTTGACAGATAATGGTCAGAAACAGTTTGCAAATTCAGGGAAGTTCAAGTCCCTCAACAAATTTGAGGTAATGCTTTTATTAATTAAGGAGTGCTTTCATCTATACTAAGCTCTTCTGCAAGGACATTTAAAGAAATATTGAAACTGCAAAAAGAGGCGCCTAAATATGAGGTAGTTCTAAGCCAAGAATTTCACATTGTTGGATTTTAACAACTGAAAAGGCTAAAATACTTTTAATTTTACAGATATAAAAAGCATACAATTTGATATTTATGAAGTTGAAGGAAAAGAGGAAGTATGCTGGAAATGTTATACCACTAACAGAGTGGTCCCATGCAGCTGCTTAACTAAGTTTGCTGATTAATTTTTAGCAGCACAAGTGCTCTCATGTAAACTTTTAACTAAGCATAAAAGGATTATTTGGAATTTTCTCCTATATTGGTAGGGCTGCTACAGTTTAGGCATTGAGTTAAGCTGTGGATAAATGGGGGGTGAAATTGTGCTGGCACTACTTAATGAAAAATGTGCTAGATGGTTCCATGTTTTTTTGCTTGACTTTTTTTGGACATTTATTTTAAAAAAAATATATATGATAGAAAAATTCAGAATTTCATGACTGTTTAAAATAAGTAAAATAAAAAATCATGCTAACACAAACTCCATAAAAACCTCCTAAAAGTTTGAGTAGTTGTTAAATAAAATTAGCTAATCAGTGGAATGGGACCTTGCTGTAAGATGACAGAAAAATGATTCCCGTCAATAATACTAAGAGTATATTAAGACAGTGAAGCCAAATTATTGGCAATGGATTTGTGAGCAATCTTCATTCACAGAATTTAATAATGTTTACCAAAAGACAGATGCAGCTGTAGTAAATTATTCAGAAAGATATGAATGTTTAAGAGGCTGAGATGTACTTGTCTGCGAAGACAAATTAATGTAACTTGCCACCCAATGAAGGGGACGTTATGGATCACATTCATTTTTTAAAGACTTGGTGAATGTTTGTTAATATTTATCTGGCTTTTCTTATTGTGCTTCAATCTTGTTGATTGATTGATAATTCCTGCTCTAATGCCTTAATTCTAAAATTCAACATTACACAAGTGGCTAGCTACCATTCTACATGCTTGTATGCTTCTTATGTTCATATTGTGTCAGTCAGACTTTGTAGAAAATTTGTATTCCCTTAGTCTAGAGAATTTCCTTTGCTCAAATATGCAGTCTACATGTGTTGATAATGTGTGCATTGATGATCTTTTGGTTAATTATAAGTTTTCATCAATTTCAAATTCTCTCAGGCTTAGGAACCAAGTTTCGTATCATTTGTTGTAACTAGTTTTTAAATTACTTTTTCTACATAGATGAAATAAGGTCACTAACTATATGAGAAAAAACTGAATTGTGTTCTTGATGCTTTATTGATGTCCCCTTCAACTGTCCCTTATTGAGGTACTTTAGTAATACTCTTGGTTAAGAGTGTTTGACATGCCTTGCAGAATCGTGGAAATTTTCTCCATCTTTCAAGATATTAACTATAGGTTAGGATACAACACATCACGTCTACTGGTAACTGCTGATCAAACATATGCTGATACACACACCTAAATAGAGAGCAAAATATTTTGCATAGTCATTGTAGGAATCACTTTCAATTCCCCTTTTTTTCTTATGCACTACTTCATAGTTTTGGCTTCATCACTTTGGAAGTATTGTGTAATAATTTCAGCTTATACAGGGATGCATATGAATATACTCTTGTATAATTTTTGTGATGTTTTAAGGTCCTGTGTGACATGTCATTTGTTTGTAACAAAATGTCCAAGGTGACAGTCTTGCAACTGCAGATGTTCAAGAATGTTCAAGTAGCATCGACAATGATTTAACTAAAAGTGTCAATCAACAACTGGCAAATGAAGGACCTTCCGAGGTTATTGATGAGGCTTTAGATGACATTTCTCAAAAAACGAGTCTGAGAAAAGAAAAGGATGGCATACAGGATATACATTCACTCCCTTCTGAAGATAAAATTGGCATAGCTACTGGCAATTGGGGGTGTGGAGCATTTGGTGGTGATGTTGAACTCAAGAGTGTTCTCCAGTGGCTTGCAGCATCTCAAGTTAGTATTGCTCTAACAGACAGTTTTTAAGGATTATATGCTTCTATATTTGTTCTATTTTCTTTCATACAATGAGCTTTTGTTATTTGTCATTGCGTAATATAATGTAAAAGATTGCGAAACATGATTGCAAACTAAAAATGTCGCAAAATTTCAGAGATGTGCAATGGTTCAAATGTAATGCTGATAATGATTTTGTTTCACTTCAACTAGGATTCTGTCATGATACACTTGTACAAAAATTAGTAATTTCAGTGTTGCAAAGTAACCATACTTTCCAATAAAATAGGTCATAACATTTATTCTGGATGATGTTTTCAAACCTTTAAAGAGTTTTTGTAATTTTGTAAATATAATTTCGTATATATCCCATGTGTCCATTAACTAAAATGACATTGTCATTGAAAACTCATCTCAAGCTGGGTTTGTAACTTCTGTGGTGTCTCAACTTCGTAGAAATAGACTAAATTTTGATTTGAGAGGAAACACTAGGTAGACAATCCATGGTGAGGCCTATGTGATGGCCCAAATTGGCCTTGAGTAACACACTTACACTGACATTAATACTCAATATTATATTTAATAAAAGTACTGATTAATGTGGTTGTCTAGCAAGTAAGGTTACAATTGTTGAGAAATGAACACATTGCTTCCATTACGTCACATGTTTCTGCAGTAGAAGGCTGCACTTAGGGATTACTCTCTTTGACTTATAGAGAGGACTGGCCTGCTTTCTAAGATAATCTTGCAATATAAAGAACTATGATTTCAGTTATGTTTCAAGTGGCAAGAGTAAGGAAGGAAGCACACCTCAATGTGTTTTGAGTTTGATATGAGTTAAGTGACAACATGGGTGGTTTTTTGGTGTGTCTAGGAGTAAAATGACTAGTTTTAAGTGAAATGAGTGCTCTAAATGCATGCCTAGCAGGTCTGGACTGAGTGTAAGTAACATTTAAAACAGAAATAGATGCCTATATGATTTTAAGTTACTGAGCCTTTACTTAGTGTGCATGATGAGGATTGGATTCAATTTAAGTGGCAAGGTTTGAAAAAATGAGTGCCTAGACTACTTTGGACAAGTCAAGTTTGAATGGCAAACTTAAGTGATAGGCACACCCCCAGGTGAAAGGGCAGTTTTTATTGTCAGATTCAAATTCAAAGTGTACCTGGCAGAATTCCGTTTTCTAGTGGCAAACGCCCTCCATTTGAGCATCTGGCTCAGTCTAGGACAAAGGCATAAGTGAAACATTGTAAGGGTTACTGCAGTGAGCAAGGGTTCAAGCATCTTGAGGTAACATGGACAGTGTTTTCAGTTGCCTATAACAACAATTTTTCAAACATGTAGGATGGCAGTTTACAGACTTTCTCTATAATACTCTGTATTCCCAACATATATCATTAGATGGAACAATTAGAGTAGTGAAAGATGAAGAGGAGCTTCAGTATAAATTTCGTGATTTTTGTGAAGTGTTTTCATGTTAGGGTTTTGCTGTTGTAAAAATCAGTATTCTAAATGTGTGCTACAAGTTCCTGGTCAAGGGGTTGAGGACATTTCAAAGCCATTTGAACAAGTATCATTCAGCTAGGGTTCCTAATCTGTATTGCTGATTTGTGGTAAAATCCTAGGGATTCTTTGCATTTGCAAGAAACGGTTTCCCTGTTGTTAAAAGAGACTATAACAACAATGTTGCAGCTGTCTTTGTTGCAGGGTTCCACATATTTGATTGATTATTTTTTAGCCTTATTAAAACCCTAGGAAATAGTTCTCAGTTGGCAGGTTGGATCAAAGCCATTGGGGTTGGTGAAACTGTCCACAGTGGGATGCAGGTTCAGAGCAATTAATTGCCTTGTTTCCACAAAAGGCTTCAGATTCAAGTGGTCAAGATTGTTTGGTGAAGTCTCATGGTGATTAGGGCTCAAATTTTTCGAAGGATGTTCATGAATCAAACTGATGTTTTTAGCTACGGCTATTTTTGGTAGTCACTTTTTCTGAAGTTCTATTTTTGGATAAGATGTTTAAGGCCCATTTTAGGTTGCATTAGTTAGTTTTTATTTATTCCTTGTTTAGGCTAGTTTTTGTTTTAATGTTCTTTCTTTCTTGCTTTTTAGGAGCTGTAAACGTTTTGCTTTGAAATAGTGATTTTTGAGATAAATCAATTATTATCTTAAATCCCCAAAATTGGGTATTTTGCAACCTTGTAATAAGTGTTTTGAGCACAATAATTTTCAATGATAGTTGACACTACATTTATGTTGTTGAAATATTGTTCCTTGTGTTAGCATTACTATGTTTGTGGTTTCATTAAATAAGTTAAAATTGGATAAAAGCATTAGGCTTCATATAGAGGTTAACAGTTTATGTAGCACTTAGCTTTGCATGGAACTTAGCTATTTAGTTCTGGGAATTATGTGTCATCTTGTATAGTTCTCTTTCAGATCATGTTTGCATCTGATTATTACTCTTTCCTTTAGTAGCAGGAAGGTTTTGTTCATGTAGTTAGAGTTAGGTGCTTTCATTCATAAAATCCATATATTCTTGCATGTGAGACAAGAGCTGTTACTAGTCTTGTGCTCATGCCCAAGGCAAATAGACAAGTAGTTAGTTATTTGATTCACGGAAAAACCCCTAGAAGAAATATTATATAGTATGAATCATAGTTATAAGAACTGGACTCGGGTTGGATTTGACAATCTGATTTTTGACTCAGATTTGGACTCGACAAATAGAAAAAAATGAAATATAGAGTGTTTTTAAGGTTTGAATGCTGTTACCATGTAGCCTTGTATAAATCAATGTTAAAGACATAATAATCTTATCAAATTAGAAGCTAATTTGAGTTCAATGAAACAACATTTGTGTGTGGGTGTGTATAGTTTATAGTTCATAGATTCATACTTGGCAAATCTTGGTAACTAAAAAAAAAAACATTAATTTCTTTAAAAATATAATTAAAAAATTGCAAAAAAATCTATGTTACTGGGTTTTTCCAGTAAACCCCCCCGGTACTTGGTCTCTAGGTTTGGTCTTGGTCCAGGTCTTGCACTAGTTCGACCTCGGGTATGCTCGTACTCGGGCCGTACCCAGGAGGACCCGTGTGGCAGGGGCTTAAAAAAGTGCCCAAAACAAATAAAATAAACATTTTCAAACCTAAAAAAAGTGCTCTTATGCCTTGGCCAATCTAATCATAGTCATTTCGCAAACACAAAAGGCCAAAAACACCATTTTTTGCCTCCAAGCTGCCATTGTTGGTTTTTGAAGGTTTTGTCCTTTTTTTTGAAGGTGAGAGCTACAAAGGAGTTCAACCTACCAAAACAAGGGAGAAATAGCTGCACAAAGAAGATCTAACCATCGAAGGTGAGTGACTCTTTAATTTTTTTCAAATTTTCAATAATTTTTTTGAAGATTTTTCAATCTTTTTTTCATAAAAATTAAAGTTTTTGTTTTTTGTTTTTTGTTTTTTAGTAAGTTCTGAAATTTTTTAAGAACTTTTTATGCATAATAAGGGGTTATAATGCCAATTTTTTAGTTGTGTTGTTAATTTGTAATGTTTCTTTTTTAGGTTCATAACTTCAGACAAAATGGCCGGTAGTTTTGGTTCAGTTGGCATAGATGTAGAGAGTCAATTGAAATATGATGCATTGTCACCTCTTTGACAACATATGACAATGATTCAGCGAATTCCCGATGGTGGGGGATATGTTTGGCGTTGTAGACAATGTGGAACTCAATGTAAGAGCTTGTACTTTCGAGTGAAAGCTCATTTATGCACTAATCCTTTACAAGGAATAGAAGTTTTGCCCAGGCCAAATAAAAAAAAGGTAGCCAAAACACCAAATATTGGCTTATATTTGTAAATGTAATCAAATCTGTTTCTCAAATAGATGATCCTAATATCTAAGAGCAAAACTAAGTTCTAAATTTTGTGTAAGACAATTATAAGTAAGAATGATATTTCCAGAATTTTCTTCTAACTATGATTTCCAGAATTTTCTTCTAACTGCGAATGTGCTGATTGCAGAACATTATCTGATTTCTATATTTGCAATCAATGTTCGAAACTCCTATTTATATGTGGAGAGGCCCGCCTCCAAGGGATGCGTCCCTTGAGAGGACGTGTCCCTTTGCACGCGGGTAGTCTACAGACTAATGTTGTTTGTAATGTGTGTATTAACACATACGCACCATTCTACATGCTGGCGGGTGATTGAAGGAGGATTCCGATATCAAACAGATGCAAAATATAAAATCACGGGAATGAACAAATTTATATAAATGCTCATAATTTTGATTTAAGTGTTTCCTTTAGAAATATCATAGGATGTAGGATAATTTCGATCACTTATGAATGACAGTGATACTTGCATTACTGTCATTCATATCTGACCGAAGCTATCATTCATTAACACTCCCTCTTAGCTAGGGAAGATATTTCAAGTCAAATGAGTCAATATATCACCTTCACATGTGATATGTTATGTTTTCTCAAAGTTGTCAGGTCACATGACATTCTTCATAACACATTTTCATCATTTCAACACTCCCTCTTTAACTAGGAAGAATAACTTCCAAAAATGATATCACCTAACTCGTGATATCAGAAGATATGATATGCTTTTGAAAGTGTCAAGTCACATGACATTCTTCATACATATCTTCATTATGGTATGTGCACTGACATCAAGTCACATGATGTCTACCATGGTTCATGGCATATCCACGGATATAATCATCCACCATGATTATCTCTTATGGATCACAATGACCTTCAGATATCAAGTCTCATGATATCCATCAAGGTGTCTAAGAGATACTATCATGACATGTCTTATAGATATCAAACCATATGATATCTATTATGATAGATTATCATTGTAGAGTCGTCAGTTTACAATGTCAAATACAAGTGTTCATTATCAGAAAGATCGTCACCGTTTGATAATGTACACAGGAGGGGTAGGCCCATAAAGTCATGGAGTCACACACATGACACAAGAGTTTACACATTAAACATCTTTATATATTAGTACAACAATTTGTATTTCAAACATAAATAACAAATTACATTTCAGCCATACCAAGTTTCTTCCTGAAGTGCTCTACCTTGATCCGGGAGAGAGCTTTGGTGAGAATGTCTGCAGTTTGATCATTTGTACTAATATACTCCAACTGAATCACTTTCCTTTCCACCATATCTCTCACATAATGATAGGAGATCTCAATGTGTTTAGATCTGTCATGAAAGACAGGATCCACAAAGAGCTTTATACAACTCTGTTTATCACAATGAATAATCGTAGGATTCAAGGGCTCACAAAAGAGTCCCATAATCAATTTACGAAGCCATACTGCTTCTCTTGCACCCATAGAGGCTGCAATATATTCAGCTTCTGTTGAGCTCTATGCAACCGATGATTGTTTTCTACAAATCCAGGAGATCATAGCCGATCCCAAACTAAAACAGCATCTTGATGTGCTTTTTTCGATCAGTTACACTTCCAGCCCAATCTGAATCTGAGTACCCATGTAGATCTAATGGATCATTCTTGTAATGAAGCCCATATCCAATGGTGCCTTGAAGATATCTAAAGATATGTTTTACAGCCATCAAGTGAATTTCCTTGGGTTCACACATGAACTGGCTGAGTGCATTTATAGCATAGCAAATATCAGGTCTGGTGTTAACCAGATACATCAAGGATCCAATCATCTGTCTGTAAAGGGTCGGATCTGTACATTTGGATTCTGCTGCTGCTTCTTTCAATTTGTGAAGGTTGGTTTCCATGGGTGTGGACATCGGACATCGGTCTACAGTCCAACATTCCAAATCTTTTCAGAATGTCAATAGTATACTTGCTTGATTTAGTATGATACCTTCTGATTTCTGCCATACTTCCAAACCGAGGAAGTAGTGAAGAATACCCAAGTCTTTCATGTCAAATTCAGAGATTAGATCTTGTTTCCCTTGAGTAATGAGGTGATCTTCCCCTGTTATTAGCAGGTCATCAACATATAAATAATTATAAGCATATCACCTTTGATTACCTTGAAGTATAGATTGGAGTTAGCATCATTCTTGGAAAATCCTAATCCCAAGAGATAGCTGTCAATTCTTTCATACCAGATCCTGGGAGCCTGTTTAAGTCCATAGAGAGCTTTCTTGATCCTGCACACATGTGAGTTAGATTTATGTATCACAAATCCTTCAGGCTGTTCCAGGTAGACTTCCTCTTCAATGGTTCCATTCAGGAGGGCTGTTTTCACATCCATTTGGTGGACCTTCCAACCTTTAGCTGCTGCAATGGCTAACACTGTTCTTACTGATGTATAGCGGGCAACAGGTGCAAATGTTTCTTCGTAATCAATGCCTTCCTTTTGAGAGAAGCCCCTAGCCATGAAACGTGCTTTATTTTTTTCTATATTGCCATCAGCAGCATGCTTGATTTTAAGAGTCATTTAGAAACGACAACAAATTTCTCTTTTGGTCTGAGCATTATGTCCCATACATCATTCTTTAGGATGGATTGATATTCCTCTGTCATTGCGTCCTTCCAAGCTTGATGTCGGAAGACTTTCTCCCTGAATGATCCTTTAGGTGCTACATGATCCTCTGCTTCTTTGATCATCTTCCTTGCCCAAAGTGGTCTCTTTCTGCCAATGCCATTTGTGTCCTCATTTGAAGTGGTAGGAGATTTAAGTGGCATTTCCTCAGAATGCTCCCTCTGAATCTCAAGAGCTGGTTCCATTTCAGGTATCCTAGGGAAATAGATCTCTGTCTTACTTGAACTTTATGACCTTTTGAATGGTTTTAATGTTTAGGTCAAACAACTTGTGAACTCTCTCTTAATTCCAGCACTCATGCAGAGTTCCTTAAGATGTAGGTTTCTATTATACATTTTTTTAAGGTTTTATATTTTATTTTTATTTTTTATTTGTTAAATAGTTGAGTTTTAGACCATGCTTAGAGTTTTTCCCATCCATAAGGGTAACTCTAAGTCCATTTGTCCTTTTAGAACACAAGATCTTCAGATTCATGATCTGAGTTTGTCTTTCCTACTTTGGCAAAGGATGCTTGTTGTTTGGATCTGTCAGGGCACTTCATTGCGTAGTGACCATATTGATCACATCTAAAGCATTGTACTTGAGAGATGTCTTTCTTTTTAAAAGATTCCTTTCCATTGGAATTTCTCTTTCTTTTAAAATATCCTTTGTTGTAGGAGTTTTTCTTGTTCCTTTTATTAGACGTTGTGTTGAGTACATGAATGTCTTCATCTATGTTCTTTTGTTTATTTTCCTTAGAGGAGAGTCTTGTTTCTTCTTGAAGGCAGTCAGTTCTTAGCCTATCAAATTTAGGGAGTTTAGATCTCGCACTTACTCCTTGAACAAATGACTCCCATGAGTTTGGTAGGCCTCCTAGTGCAATTAGGGTTAACTCTTTGTTGTCAATCTGATATCCAATTGTGGATAATTGATCCCTAAGTTCAATAATCCTCATGAAGTATGCATTAATGGACTCCCCTTTATTCATTTGGGCATTGTTGATTTGTCGTTTTAATGCTAAAGTCCTACAGGTATTGTTGATCTCATAAGTACTCAAGAGATTTGTACATAAGGTAAGCAGTTTCATGTTTTGCTAAGATAGGCACTATATGATCCCTTACTGCATCTACAAGGATTTTCATGGCCCTTTCATTGCTTTCAATCCATTGACTTTTCTTAGGTTCAGACTCAGGTTCCCTTTTATTTTCTCTCACAAGTGAGTCTAGTTTATTCTCTTTTAGGATCATCATGATTCTAAATTTCCATGATGTAAAGTTATCTGCTCCTGCAAGACGATCTTCAAATCTGATCATAGTTGACATTATGAAGAATGTGAATTCGATTTAAAAAAATACGAATTTCTTTTGAGCAATCTGATTTTAGATTTGATTTGGATTCGCACAACATGGCTCTGATACCGTGTAAATGTAATCAAATCTGTTTCTCAAATAGATGATCCTAATATCTAAGAGCAAAACTAAGTTCTAAATTCTGTGTAAGACAATTATAAGTAAGAATGATATTTCCAGAATTTTCTTCTAACTATGATTTCCAGAATTTTCTTCTAACTGCGAATGTGCTGATTGCAGAACATTATCTGATTTCTATATTTGCAATCAATATTTGGAACTCCTATTTATATGTGGAGAGGCCCGCCTCCAAGGGATGCATCCCTTGAGAGGACGTGTCCCTTTGCATGCGAGTAGTCTATAGACTAATGTTGTTTGTAATGTGTGTATTAACACATACACACCCTTCTACATGCTGGCGGGTGACTGAAGGAGGATTCCGATATCAAACAGATGCAGAATATAAAATCACGGGAATGAACAAATTTATATAAATGCTCATAATTTCGATTTAAGTGTTTCCTTTAGAAATATCATAGGATGTAGGATAATTTCGATCACTTATGAATGACAGTGATACTTGCATTACTGTCATTCATATCTGACCGAAGCTATCATTCATTAACAATATTAAAGAACAAGAGGAGGCTGACATGGTATGTAAAAAATCAAAGTCTATGGCACATCTTCTTGTCAAGAGAAGCTTGGAAAGACTTGCTGGTGGCTTATCACAACTGGCTGGACCACATCTTTTCATGCAAATGGCACCATCTTTTGAAGGAGATAATGCTTCAGTTACATGAAAAAGAGGCCCATTGGAGAATGCCTTCAAAATTGAAGCAAGGGAGATTACAGATTAGAGCATTGCTTGTTGCATTTATGGCAATGGGTTTCTTTTCAACCTTGTCAGATCACCTTATTGGCAGAAAATGGTGATAGCCATTTCCAATACAACTTCTGATTATGTTAGTCCTAGGTATGAAAAGGTGCAAACCACCTTATTGGCGAAGGAGAAATATTTAGTAGAGGCAGCATTGAGAATAATCAAGGATACATGGCCTGAAACAGGTTTGTCCATCACTTTTGGTGGATGGAAAGATTGTTAAAATAGACCATTGATCAATGTTATAGCAATGTCCCCTGAAAGGGTGATGTTTTTGAAGGCAATCGATTGTGAAGGGAAAATAAAAGATGCAAGTTTTATTGCCAATGCCCTCATAGAAACCATTGAAATGGTGGGGTTTGAAAGTGTTGTCCAAGTCATAACAGACAATGCTAAATTTTTTAGGGCAGCTGGGTCTATAGTGAAGGCTACATATAGTCACATTTTTTGGACACCTTGTGCAGTTCACTCACTCAATTTGATATTGCAAAAGATTGACACACAAATTGAGTGGGTTAAAAAAATCTACACGAAGTGCGAGGAGATCCAAATGTTTGTGACTAATCATCATATATCACAAGCCATCTTCAAGATCTTCTCCAAGTTGGAGTTGTTGAAGGTAATTTAATTTTTATTTTTTAATATAATTTTTGATTTTTTAATTTTAATTTTTCATTGTTGATTTGTGACATGTATTTTTTATACCATGTTAGGTTGCCGAAACTCTATTTGCATCTCACACACTCTTCTTAAGATGACTTGTGAAGGTGCGAGAAGCCTTGAGTTCTATGGTCATCAAAAACTTGTGGAGTGTATGGAGGCAATCAAGTACAAAAAGAGCCCAAAAAGTAAAAGCAACGATCTTAGATGATGAATGATGGGCTCTTGTGGAATATGTTTTAAATTTCATTGAGCCCATTATGAGCATGATTAGGTATGTTGATATTGATCACCCATGTTTGGGTGAAATTTATGATGGCATGGATTCCATGGTGGAGAAAATAAGATCGATAATAGATGCCAAGGAACATGACCTAACAAAAACATTTTTCAAAACTGTGTAAAAGATTATTGGTGACCGTTGGAACAAGATGACCACCCCTTTACATCTCTTAGCATTTGCTTTGTTACCAAAGTGTTATAGCAAAGAGGTACTTTCATTGCCGAGGAGGGTGGCACCATATAGGGATGGGGAGGTTGCTGTTGGCTATAAGGCTGCATTTAGAAATATATTTTTAGATGAAGATTTCCGAAGTATTGTCTTGAGTGAGTTTGGCCAATTCATATCTTCAAAACATCATGATGTTTCTGCTCTTCTAGACAAATATAGGAAAAATGCTGATGAGTGGTGGTATCTACATGGTCAAGGATCTAATTACTTGTAGCCCCTTGCAATTAAAATACTCTCCCAAGTATGTATGTTTTTATTTATTTATTTGTTCTTTTTTCATTCAATGCTATTATGCTATATATTATTGGCAAATAAAATTAAATACTAAATGGTTTATGCAAACTCAACAGGTTGCAAGTTCTTCTTTAGTTGAGCAAAATTGGAGTACATACTCCATACACTCGATCAAGCACAACCGTTTGGGTGCAAAAAAAGCAGAGGATTTGGTCTATGTACACCCCAACCTTCATCTCTTGTCACATAAGATCCCTGATTACAACGAGGGTGTGACAAAGAATTGGGATCTAGTCCCTGAGTGTGCTGATTTAGGTGCTACAGTTGAACAATTTGCCTTAGCTTCTATAGATGACAATGAGGCAACTGCCGCACTTGACGCACCTAGTGGGAGTGGCAATCCAATTTATTGTGGTTCAAATGAAATTGGACCAAGTGTTGACCATGACCTTGATGCTTTTGATGAAGACAAATTTGAAGACTACTAAATTAAATATTGATTGTAATTTGAATTTTGAATGTGTAATGACATTTTGAGACTTGAGTATTTACATTTTTGCAAATTATGAATATGATTATATGAGGTATTTAAATATTCTATTTATTGGCAATTATGTTTATCATTTATGTCTTATGGATATCATTGTTCTTATAATTAAATGTATAATTTTGAACATGTTTATGTTTATATATATATATATTTCCTTACCTGTACCCAAGGGAAAATATTGCCATACCACCATACCCATACCCATACTTGTATTTGAACTCGTACCCAAATCTAGAACATAGAGGAAAAATGTATTTTTAAAGAAATTAAAGTTTTTTGTAAGTTGCCAAGTTTTGTTGAGTATGAATCTATGAACTATAAACTACACACACATAGGTGTGTGTGTGTGTAGTTTATAGTTCATAGATTAATACCGAAAAAAAGTTAAAACTAAAAAATAAAACTTGAATTTCTTTAAAAATACAATTTTTTTGCAAAATTCAATTACAAAAGATACCAAATGAGTCTAAAATACCATGTGGAAGTGTTTTCTATTAGATTTGATTCTTGAATACATATGCATTACAAAATCATATCATCATGTGTAGCTAGATACAATAGCTAGCTGCTAATTGATAACTATTATGAATTTATGATGATTATCTTTGAAAATCATCATCATAAATTGCATATTTAGGAAAGTAAAAAAAATACAAGTTTTTACAATTTCATCTTCCCCTTTATAGTGATTAATTGGGTGGTAAAAGGTATAGTCTTCATGCTTTAGCTGTGGGTCCCTACTTGGCCTAGAAGATTGTGCTTGTGGCTCTACCCTAGAGATGACTCCTTTGCCACATAAGTGTCATCCAATGACAATCCTATCTCCTCTTCTATTGCAGCCACATCCCCCATAACTTGCCTCTCAAAATTAACAATCTCATCATTCGTAAAAAAGGAGGGTTTATTATTCTGCATGGTCTAATTATTGTGGTGATCAATTTCATCCAAATCAATAGATTGCTTTGATTTTTCCTCCACCTTTCTTGTGTGAAGCCAAAGGTTCTATTGCACCAAAACTAGGTCATTGAGTCAACTTATTACGCTTGTTTGTGTGAATGGCATCAAAAACTCTAGTTGTTGTAATGTCCCTCGCTTGATTTACCCTAGGATTTGCGTATTGATCACAGATTGCAACAAATTAGGGTTAGGGTTTCATCTTACTAAATAAATCTCTTTAATGATGCAATCCTGGGTTTGAATCCTACAATCACCACATGAAAATAAATGCAATATATATATATATATATATATATATATATGCTTATTAGATTTAGGTAATTACATCACATCCATAGATTATCAATAATGCAAGCATATTAGGCTTTTGGGGAGAAGGGACATGATGGGTCCACCCGAAGCCATTTCTACACCAAGCCTAAGAGGGTGTCTACCACAACCCTCTCCCTTGGCGGCTTTTACTTGCTTTCCCCATCAATTTCTCAACCCCCTAAAGACACTTGCCATCTTGTGGAATTGGGTGGGAGTTGTAAGTGGGTTACTTGGCTCTCTGTGTAAGTGCCCTATGGTCCTAGGAGCCATTACGGTCAACTCTAGAACGACCTACTTACTTAGCCTTGTTTACCCCTCCATCCTAGGCCCTTCCTACAAGGTGGGTTTCAGACAATCAAGCATAACACATATTCTATGATGAGAACATATACTTAAATATTCGTTATTATCCATAAGCAATATGTATACATATGTAAAACAATGATAGGCAGAAAATATCGAATATACCCTTGAATATATATGTATATCTGATAATAATGATCTGCTGCGCTGGAATGGATTGGTTTCCTTTTGATTGCTGATCTATATCCTCCTCTCCTTCCACCCATGCCCTTTTACAAGTGATTTGTCTTTCCATATATATCCTTCTCATGAGAAAGGGTCGCACCCTTTTAGTAATGTATTGTTTTTACAAGGGATATACCCTTTCATGACTAAGTGCTACCTTCAACCTAATTACTTTAATCCTTGCCTTTGTCTACTTATATTTTTTGCTTCTTTACAACTATTCTCTAGCTCTTACACAATTATCTCCTTACTTAAAATTCTGCATATTACTATTACCCTGTTGGTCAATACTTTTTATCTACCATTGATATTATGCAGATTTGAACGGCTAATATAGAATGTTGGTCGATTATCCTCTTTGCTCCAATCTGGCGACTTGTATCGTGGTACGATATACTGAAGCATATGCAAGCTATCGGGTCATTTGAAGAACATTTTCGTTGCCAACACTCTTTCTTATCAGCATTGACCGAAGATAATTATTATCGATATATTGGGTGGTTGCTTTATCGTATTCGAGCATTTGAATGATTTATGGGCAATTAACAGCGATATCAACATATGTCCAACGCTACCATAATATACATACTCAATTGAAGGTTTAGAGGGGCCTGCCATCCTTGTCTAATCTGTTATCAACTCTAGAGGACCGGACGCTATGACATTCGTTGAGGTTACGACTTTGAAGGGAGATAGCAACAGATTTTCAAACGTTTATTTCCACCACCCCATATGTCAGTCATGGAAGATGTAGACGTCGCTTCTATATAAGTTATTAGGCCTGATTTTATATGGTCTCACGTTGATTATTATTGCCGCCCCCATTAATAAGGAGGAGCTGCGATTAGAGGGGCATGACCATCCGCCCTGCCCAAGATTGCTTGTCCTCAAGAAATGATGGTTTTGATCTTGTTGACCGAATCTTTTATAAGGGTTCCAAACAGCCCTTGGAGATTTGTAACCCTTGACTCTTTCTTGAGATGCAATTAGCTTCTGTTGTGCAACTACCTCAAGTTGCAGTTTCGGACTAGGACATGTTTTTGAAAATGACTCTCAACAACATAACCAAGAGTTAAAAATTGGCAAGACTTGTTATTTAAGACAAGTTTTCTCTTGTTTTATTACCACAAATCCTAGGCAATGATGCAAATTCTTCATTACCCCTTGTTGAATTTTACAATGATAGAAGAAATGTTGCATCCTTCATCATGATGGATTATGGGAGTAGTGTGAATAACAAGATCCGACTCCTTTGTGGAAACCCATTTTTACATTTGTGTAAAGGATCTAGATGTTTGAGTGATAACTTCCCTTAGATCAAGTATGTTTCATTTTGCGTAAGCATTCAAACAAGGTTTGAGGCAAGTTGGTTTATAATGAGGATGTAATATAAAACATCCGTCATACCCATAGGTAATTAATGTCATGTTATAACCTTCTAAGTATATATTTCCTAGACAATACTTAAATACACATTTATGGGATTGATTGAGTCAATAAAATAAAAGATATACAGGCATTAGAAGGACTTAATTTTATAGGTTTTACCTTGATATCCAATTCTTGTTCCATCTTCCAAATCAATTGTAGGTTATTACTCCCATGTTTGGTACGGAAATTATTTCCATATCTTGGGTAAGTATTGCTTTATTTAACCTGATTCATTTAAACAATATCAGTTTATTTGAAAGGTGAGAATGATTCTGGGATTTGTGGGTTATGGACCCATAATGTGACTCGGTATAGGTTTATGCAATGATTTTGTTGTAGCTGGATTTGTATCAATTTTATCTCAGATACTTAGTATTGAGGTCCTTGACCTTAAATAATGGATATGGAGCAAAACATGACTTAGGATAAGGAGAGCCTAGGATGAAATTATTTCAAATGTTTTCTATATCACTAGTTCCCAACAAGTTGAGCTATCTTTATTACCTAGTGTTTGGCATGGATGATTGTTCAGATATCTATTTATTTTTAGTGCATAAATGTTGTTAATGAAGAGGCTCGAGTCTTTTCGGTAATTTAAGAGATTTCAAGGATGAGTAAAGTAATAGGGGAATTTCTAGAGACCTTAGATTTTCAAGCAGCCTTTGGTGGTTTTCCACATAGTAAGATGAGGATTAGAAGCATGACACACATCTATGGTCTTAATGATGATTAGAAGCATGACACACATCTATGATTCTTTAATGAGGATTAGAAGCATGACACACATCTATGATCGTTAATGATGATGTTCAATGTTGGCCTTCTTTTCCCCTTACTTGAGATGCAAGCAAAGAACATTATGGTGATACACTATAAATGATACTATCTGCTTTAATAATTCTCTCCCCCTAGTTGCAATAGAAACCATACATGGGATACTATGTTATGTATTGCGGGTAGGAGTTACCCAAAGGTAATGCTTATCATAGAATAGATACCTTATGATGTTAGGAGTACGTTTACTACATTCTAGTTGTTTGCGTGAATGTTGTACCTCAACACAATCTATTATCTTATTCAATATTCATAAAAAGCTTGACAATCAGGTTCTATACTTGTTTTTGGGTTTACTTCTCTTTGGCATATGTTGGGGGTGGGGTGAATCCATTGGATACATTTATTCCTTTATATCTATTTCTTGAAGGAAGGAGTCACCACCTTCATTATAAATGAGTCATAGCTTTTTGAAGGGTCACAACTTTTCTCACATCATCACTATTCTCGAGAACCTACTTTAAGTCTTTTGCAAAATTACCTAAGGTCATATTCTTAATTGGATTCTTCAATGATGGTATGGGTGAAATGCTCTCCCTTTTTTAACTCAAGTTTGAGGGAGTCACACCGCTTCTTGCTTCAATAGTTACAACGCTTCGTTATTTAATTTTAGATAAGTTATCTCGTTAGTGCTTCTCGATTGAAGAAGCATTTTGACAAACAAAGTTTTTAATATTTTCATAATTTTTAAGCATAAAGTAATCATATTCATAGAGTGATCTTGCTCAAGACACATCCCGCATGAAGCAAACACATAGATATACGCAATACACGAAGTATTCGTAAGACATGAAGCATGGAGCATACATATGAAGTATATGAAGCATGAAGCACATAATACACATGAATACACGTAATACATGAAGTCTATACAAGAAGCATGAAGCATACTCGTGAATACACGTAATATATGAAGTATACACAAGAAGCATGAAGCATACACATGAATACACGTAATACATGAAGTATACACAGGAAGCATGAAGCATTCATGCGAATTTATATGGTCTCACGTTGATTATTATTGCCACCCCCATTAATAAGGAGTTGCGACTAGAGGGGCATAATAGTTGTGTTCACATTTTTGGCATTACAATTCGCACCTCTGGAGTGCGTATTGGCAACGGACAGCTATGCATAGTATTAACTGCTCTTCAAATTAGGAGGAGAAGCTCCCTCTTTTGCTGATATGCTTAAAAAGTAAAGTATTCTAAATTCCTATCTTTTTGAATCAGTTGGTAAAGGCACAAGGTTATAAAACCATATACATTGCAGCTAAGGTTTTCTTTGGTTTTGCAGATCTTAACTACAACTAGGCTAATGCTAAAACTATCTTATTTCCTCAGGAAAAACAAAGTATGAGGACTTAGGAGCAATTTGGGAATGGTATACGATAAAATTTATTTCTAAATTCCCAAGGAGGTGGAATACCTATCCGAGGTGTAGATATGAAAGAAAGACTATTAAAAACAACATCAAACGATAATCTCTATTTCTAAATTCCCAAGGAGGTGGAACACCTATCTGAGGTGTAGATATCAAAGAAAGATTATTTAAAACAAATAAATCTGGGACAGCAAATTGCATGAAGGAACTAACGCACAATAAATGATTAAACCAGCTTTATATTAACAAAGTGAACCAATACAAAATAGCAATATTGCACGACAAGGTGGGCAGAACAATTTGTTATCACAACAAAAGTTAAAATACAAATGAGCAAGGGTGCTCTTATTTATAAAAGCTCAAAGGAGTAGGGAACCCTAAAATCTCCCTGAGTTAACATCAGTCTTGTAAGCATGCAAGATTTATTACTAAGTCTAAATGTATGCAACTTAACAGTTAACTGGAAAAACTACCTCAGTTAACCGATTCTTAACTAAACTAATTGAACTGTGCAACACACAAGTCCTTATTGATATGAGAGTCAACTGATAACCAACATCAATTAACTGAAATCTAACTAAATGAGAACTCCATATGTACATAGGTGATTCCAAAATAGACATGCAATGATATGTGGGACAGCGAGTTAACTTGGAAAGAAGCATCAAGTTAACTACTGTGTCTAATGTCTATCCTGAAAAGGTGGGACGTCTT
The DNA here is from genome assembly GCA_007115665.2 of Sequoiadendron giganteum. NCBI lineage: Eukaryota > Viridiplantae > Streptophyta > Pinopsida > Cupressales > Cupressaceae > Sequoiadendron > Sequoiadendron giganteum. Next base: position 649,632,957 of record CM021102.1, read on the forward strand.
GATCTGTAGTTCATTGGTCATGATCTCGAGCAATTAACCCCTCCACAAGGTTATTGATTGTATCAACATCTGGAGCATTGATACTTCTCTGTAGTACTCGGTGTCTTCGCAACATCTCTTCATCGTCTGTGATCTGACTCTGCAGTTCTCTTCCACTCTTGGCCGCCTCATCAAATTGTGCTGACATGGCTGCAAGTTGACTCAACTTACAGCTAGCTGAATCACTGCTAAAAATTCTACGGATGAGTTTTGTAAATTCCGACTGCACATCGACGAGCTCGATGTATTCACTATCCTCACGTTGATACTGGCAAAGGACTTGCGACACGAAAGTGCTCACGAACATGAGTGCACTTGTCACCTTTTCTCTGCTCTCGGTCAACTTTGCAGAAATTGTTTCATGTACTTTTACCTTGAAGATTAATTGTTCTCTCCAAGTAAAAATTGCTTCCTTATCCTCTTTTGCAATGATTGAATCATATGTCGTCCTCAGGTGAGAGACCATGATCTCATTCTGTGGTTTGTCTACTGCTAAGTCTTGCTCTGAATCTTTAATTTGTAGGCGAAGTTTGTGGGCGTTGTACCTCAACTGGTACAATTCTGAAATTATGAAGCAACCCCTTGTGACAAACTCTTATTCCTAGTCTTTCAGGCACTTCCCATATACAACCAACTGACTAAGCTGATTTTGTTTTGCTGGTAACTCTAGCATCTGCGGGAGCAAGGTAGTGACATTTTATGTGTTGTTCATAAGGTTGGAGATATATTGGCGAAGCTGCTGGTTCTCAGCCTTGAGGGTTGCTTTATCTGCACCATCCTTTATTACTCTTTCCGTTATGCTTTCCGTTGCAATTTCGAGGAGATTCACATCTTCTTGGCGTGTGCTTTTACCAAGGTTGACCTTTATCAAAGTGAAGTCATCAACTTCTACTTCGTCCAAGTTTTTATCCTCTGGTGGTGCGGCGATCTCAATGATAATTTCTTTGTCAGTGTTTCTTTCCACATGAACTTGCTTCTTACACTTTTTATCTGGCGTGTCTTGGTAGACATGATCAAATTCCACAAAGTCCAGCTGATAAGATGGTTGCCTCCTCTTCCTACCCAAGTGATTCTCAAGCCAAGATGAATCTCGACTAATCTCACTAGAAGGATTAGTAGTAGACCTAAGAATTCCTGATGAGTGAGAATGCGTTGAAGCATTGCTACATGGTGGCGACTCTAGCTACAAATTGATGTGAACCGGAGACTATTGCGATGTTGGTGATGGGATGGGAAGTTCTTCTTCTATCTCTAGCATGTTCTCAGTTGTATCCGTGGCTATCTCCACATGTTGCTCTTGCTAGTGTAAATCTGCAACTGGTGGTTTTGCCTTTGTATGTCTTGACATCCTACTTCCTTTAGGAGGGTTGCTCCATGTCTTTTGTCTAGGCTTTGATTTTGATGTGGAAGGTAGTGAAGAAATAACCGGTGGCAGCTCTGTGTTTGGTATGGCTGCCTTGCTTGTCTTCTTGCTATCCAAGTAAAGTATGCTATTCCTCACGACTCTGCTTGATCTTTCCTTAACAAATGTGCTCTCTCTGGTGTACCAATCAATGGCTGGAAGAGGTTGTGTGTCAATTTGATCTTGGAAGAATTGAGGAAGTGTGACATCCCTATCATCATCAGATAACCCCTCCACATTCTTTGACATGAAATCAACAATCTATGTAAGGGGAACCTGTTGTAGTTGCACCTTCATACCTCAAACTCATCCTCACAGTTGGACCAATAGTCTTCCATAGAAGGCTTATGTGAAGAACGATCGCAAAGGTGTGCTGAAAAGTGACCCCAAGGGTCATATTGGTGTCTTTAGATGAGATACTTAAGGTTACGTCTTGTCATCTCATGGCGCATTGCCTTAGCGTCAATTGCTGACTTGCACCTGTAAATTCCCATCTGTAATGGAAAAGTGGCAGCTCGCTTGTGTTCGTTGCGTAGATAGGAGTGGACCTCGTACAACTCTCGTAGAAACTCCATGAAGACCACCTTATCCGATGGATAACGGGGTAACATGGCTAGGTGACCAGAGTATCCATACACGCGGATATAGGTAAAAGTAGGGAACTGGATGAACCAATCCACCCAATCTACCATCGTCGATTTGGCTTTTGCTGAAATACGCACATGTAGCTCACAATCAAGATTCCTCATTGTGTACATTAGGAATGCTTCATGCACTCGCTTGAAGTGTCGCTCTGCTTGTGTGAACTCAAGCTGCGAGTAGTATTGATGAACTTTCTGTACACTTAAAATTCCCATAGTATTCAACCCTCTAAACTGGCCTTGAAAGTCGATCAAATACATGAGGTATGAACACATGTGGAATTCATGAGCAACCAAGAAACTAGTCATCTGTTTGTGGAGAACGTCGCTGATCAAAGAAGCCCAGTCATAGTGTTCCTTATTATTAACAAGTTGAGCCATGATGTTATACATCCAAGGTTGAAACTTGTTGGCATCTGGCTGTCCGATGACACGGTTGAGTTGGGTGATCATTATTGCGTATTCATCTCTAAACTCTCTATGACCCAAATTCTTTGGCAAAGTAGTCCTTTTTTGTTTGAGCCATCTCTCTGCCATTCTTCTCTGACATTTTTCCTTCTCAGAATTCAACGTGTTTTCACACTTCTCCACATATATGACAATATTACTTGTATTCAGAGGAATACCGAAGCACTTCTCGATGTCTTTGGGCTTGAGACTACATATCATTCACCCATCCATTGATTGAATTTCTCGTGCAGTAGGGTTGTAATGCCTTACACAAGCAATTACAAACTCTATACATTGTGCTGAGATGGGAAATGAGGCCACTTGAAGCAATCCAAATTGCTCGAGGTTCTGAAGTGTGATTTGTCTATTTCTAAAGCATTCAAGTTAACCTCCGAATCCACTTGATGCAAATTTGTGTCAGTTGTTCTGATGAATTCATTAATCAAGACCAATTTGGTCTTGTATTCAGTCTGAGTGAACTGCATTGTGAAAAACTATCCTTTTGATTGTAAACACAGCTATGTTCTGACAACTTTTCCCGGAAAGCTAAAAATAGTTTATGAGGAGGCTAAAAATACCCTGTTGAGGGGCAATATTTTTGAAAAATTCCGATATGTGGGTTTTGTAGAGAATGATATTCTAAGCCAACCCAGATTATCAGAAATTTGAAAAACTGACTTTTACTTAGGCATGCAATGACTTTTCAATGTAGAAGCTACAAAGGGCAGCGGGGCTATTTTTTCCCGAAAAAATCTGACATATGGGTTTTGTTGCCAACACTGTGTTGAGTGAACCCAGATGACCAGATTCTGAAAAAGATGTTGTTTACTTGTGCATGCAAGCGAAAACCTAAGACAAGGATAGAAGAAATATAAGAGAGAAGATAAAAATTATATTTTGCCTTTGTCAATCTTCAAGAAAATTGCCTCCTTGTCATAATCTGATGAAATCTGCCAAGAATCTACTGGAAGAAATGAAGCATGCAAAACTATCTTGCTGAGCAATCTGGACTTGTAACTACGAAGAACACTGAAAAATTCTTCTTGTAGCGCCTCCAAATCTTGCTTGCACGAGAAAATATGTGTTTTCCTTCAACCTGTGATGAAGAAAATAAGCGCCCAAATGCTTTAATAAATAAATTTCATGAATTAAGGTGTCACGTATCATGCAAAACGCTAAATTTAGGATGCAATAATCTTATTGGACCTCAATTTAGTTAACTAGATGAAGATAAAACCCTAAAATGGGTGCCACCCAACATGCAAAAAGAAAACACGCCTCATGCAAGCAAAATGGAGTATTTTACAGTTTGATTTGGAAGTGAAACTAAAGTTTTATTAATATTTTAATTCAATTCAGAAACCCCTCCATGATAGGGCGACCCAAAACACTTCAATTCCAAAAGTCAAAATTTGACTTTAGGCACCATTATTATCAGACTTAGAAACTTTCTTGAAATTTCCAACTTTTAGCCTTTGCAAATGTCACCGAAACCTTTGTTTGACCCTGAATTCTGGATGCCCGGTTGATCTTGAAGTTGAGTTGACGGATTCATCGCGAAGCTGTATCAAGTCTGAAAAGATGTTGCTGGGAGCAACAAACGCTAAAAAATTCATCTGGCCTTGAATTTTAGGGCACCATTTTCCAAAAGGGTGCATGTTTCACCAAACTTGGCCATTTTTGGATTTTGACCCTTCGTGCTTCAATCTGCAACTGCCAGTGACTGACGATTCTCGTCGATTGGATATTGAATCCATCGCGAAGCTGAAAGAATTCCGCAAAGGATGACTGTATGTGCAACTTCTGAAAGTTGATTTAAAGTGCTCAAACTCAAGGACGCCCCTGGCCTGCAGGGGCACAATTGACCTTCTGAGATTGATTTTGCACTTTGCAACTTTCAACGAAATGCTTGACTTTGACCCTTACTGCTGGGAGTTGGATTGCTTTGATGTTCGCGCTAATGATCTCATTGCGGAGATTGAACAACTTGGAAGAGATGTTCCTGGGAGTGGCGAAGCCAAAAGACTACATCTGAATCCCTAGCAAGTTGGGTGCCTTTTCCAAAAAGGTTGCATCTTTTCAACGCAGTCAAAATTTCTACTTGCTTTCGTCTCCAGTGTTTTCATGTTGATTCTTCATCCACGGGCGTTTGACAGATCGTGAGAGCTGACAGTTGGATTCATGGCGTAGCTAGAAGGATTCTACATAAATCTCTTGAAGAAGACAGCTACCAAAAACCTCATCTAGCTGACCAAAAAGCTAGGCACCCCTGGCCTGTAGAGGTACATTTTGACATTTTGATTTTCATTTTATCCTCTGTTTTACATGCTTGCCAAATCAATAGCTGCGGTTGTTCAGTATGTCTTGTGGATTGGCGAACAGACCCATCGCAAAGCTGGCCTGAATTTGAAGAGATCATTGGGAGATGGTTATTGCAAATTCTAACATATGATAGGCTTTATTCTTGGGCGCCTCTAGGCTACAGGGGCGCAATTTCTGTAATTTGACTGTCGTCTTTGACGTTCGTTGCTTCTCGCGTGTTCTGCCTCTGCCTTCATTTGTCGGTGTTTCACAAATCTAATGGATTCGCTTGATGATACACTGGAAAGATGACAAAATTCTAGAGAAGATGAATGTCTTTGCAACCATTAACAACTGCATCTGGGCCTTCATATTCAAGGGTGCCCCTGGGCTGCAGGGGCGCAATTAGCTCCAAAGTTGATGATTTTCGGATGATTTTCCCTCTTTCGCGCTTTGCGAACACCGTGTCGCTTGCAGAGTCGACTATGTTGAAGCATTACTGCCGCTGACGCGAGTGCGTAACTGCATTTCACCATTTTTAAGTGTATGGACACCGCAAAGTTGACTTGCATGTTGATTGCACAAGTACCTCCCTCATAGCAAGGCGTAGTGTTTCTAGACTTAGAATTTTTTTACAATTTTCACCATTTGAAAATCCCCTCTATCGCGAAGCATCTTTTTAGCATCTTTCGCCACAAAATCTTTTGCGATGAGGTTGAGGCTTAGATTTCGACACCTGGTACTGACCAACTGCCATTGACGACCTCAAAGGTCCTAACTTTTCTCTTGAAAAAGTGAAATAGACCTACCAGACTCAAACTAAATTTTTCTTGATTCTGATTTCGCCAACGTGATCGTGAAGTGAAATAAGCCAATCAAAATGATTTTCAGTCAATTATGAGAAGATCCTATTTTTTAGGGTTTTCCTAAAAATAGGGGCCCGAAAACCCTAATTTTTGATATTTTCAAAATTTGCCAATATCTTTTAGACATAAACGCACAAAAATCCCATGCTTGGTTTGACCTAAAACTAACTTTTGACGACAATTTTACAAGATTTGGACCATTTTAATCAAAATGCCTTAATGAAGCAAAAAAAAATGTTTTGGGTACAACACACATCCATAAGCATTTCAGGGTTGAAGCAAAATTTAGAGGGCTAGCTTTTGGAGATTCAGAGTATTTCCACAAATAACCTACAAATAAGATATTCAAGAGTTTGTAAATAAACAATATTTTATTAACAATTGGATGTTGTAACTCTCAAGATATAAGACTTAACTTTTTCTTCCTTAGTGTGTGGGTGGATCTCCCTCGTATAGCTAATGATTTATAATTTTGTAGCTGAGAAATAATGAGGTCTCTCACCTCAATCTTAGGTGTCATCCTCTCAATGCATGTGTAGAGTCCCTCCATAACTTCCCCACCAGGCTTCATGAAGCTATCAAAGAAGAAAAACTTGGGGTTGAGGTAGTATTCCGTTGCGTAAATGGGTTGGAGTTGATTGCTGCACCTCCAATCAATTATCTCCCAAATGGGGGCAAATCTACTTGCATCCCCGTTGTAATAATTTTGGATGGCCTCTTTGGCCCTATCCATTGGTTGATAAATGTATTCCATTGGGTTTTGCTTTCCATCCCTCAAGCGCAAAATCCTCATCAACGACTCTAATACCCACAAATTACAAATTACAAACAAATACAAGTTCAACTTACAATGAAACTAAATCTTTCTAAAGTTAAAAGGGATCCTTGGAGGGATAAGGATCAAAATTTCAGAACTTATGGTGCTGCCCCCTTCCTTACCAGCCATTTGGTGGTTCCAATTGTTCATCAACAAATAGATTGGAGAGAGATTTTAAGTAAGGGTTGGAGAAATGAACGGATGGTTACTCTTGGGAGTGTGCCTTGGCAAAGAGTGGGTCAGATTTCCAGTCTTGAGCTTGTTGTTTGGTTGCAAGACAACCACCTCACATTTTGGGTTGCTCTCATTCAGGGGTGTTGGCACATTATTCTTTGTCAAGGAAGTTGAGGATTTCAATTTGAGATTGCTTTGGAGTGTTATGCAGCCACTTATAAGTTGTTTGGGTGCAACACAATGCTCATTTCACATGCTTGGGAATTCCTTTGGCACTACTGTTATACCTTGTGTAGAGCGCATAAATTTGATTGTACCTTGCTGATCCCAGCTTTGAACAACAGTGATTATTTGTTTGTTTAAACCTTTAAAACTTGCAAATTTCATCTTAAGAAGGCTTATGATGCAAATTTTGATAGTTTACTCACAGTGTTGGTTCAGGACAGCGAACTTCCACATGCTTTGGTTCATCAATTTGTGACTCTTAGAGTTGGAACAGTCAAAGTTTTCATAAGTCTTCATGGTTGTGTGTGGTATTATGTATGATGGGCTGGTTGAACTCTTGCTAAGGATGGTTTTCCTCTTAGCAAGATGATTGGAGGGAGTCACTTTTGCAGCCATGGCTTTGCTTGACACCACGGGAAGATATGTTGAGGAGTTTGGTTTGGGGTTGAGAAAACTTTCCTTCCTTTTGCCTAGGATCGTGTTAGGTAGTGGGATTGTAGATATGGACTTCTTTGAGATGCTTAGGCAAGAGATGTTTCATGGTACAGAATTCAAGCATCCTAGGTATTTCAGATGGAGTCATGTGGATGGTAACATTTCGAGGTTATAAGAGAGGTTAATGCAAATCTGGCATGTTGGGTTTTCAATTGTAATCAGAATGGTGCAGCGTCGGCATGGTGGGTCTTTTTTGAGATGGACGTGGGACCTTGGGATCTTACTTGGCTTTATGTGGATTGGTCTATTTTTTTTGGAAATTGTGGTGGCATTGCTTGAGGACAAGCAATCTTTGGGAAGGGAGGATTGTAATGTCCCCTTTTTACCCCTATGCTTTTTAGTGGCCAACAACCTATTTCCGGAAGCTCGTAGGTTGCTCGGAGGCAAATTTCAGGGTTTCCAAGATTCTTGGAGGTTTCTCATCAATTTCTTAGGGGGTTGTTGGAGTTTGCTAGAAGGATTTTTGGGTCTTTCTGAGTTTTCTGAGAACCTTTGTGGGCAATCACTGCTATTTTTAGCAGTGTCTATTTTTAGTAAGTCACGATGGCTACCCGAAATGTGCTCATTTTGAGTTTGGAGTCACTATTTTAAGCAGTATTCCATTTTTACTAAGTGTTATTTCTAGCAAGGGTTTGGCAGTAGTTCAAAGCAGGGTTTACAGTTTTAGGAGTGGTGGCAGTTGCAGTGTTTTGCATCTTGGTATTTTCGGTAGTGGCTTCTCCAACATTCTTGGAGTTTGAAAATGGAAGGTTTGCGGCTTAAGTTAATATTATAATGTCAAGTGGCTCCCTTGGACCCCACACCTAGCTTGATGAATTAGTTATTTTTAAAAGTAAATATTATGCAAAGCTTAAGTTGATGCCTACTTGAGGACTTAAAGCAATTTAAATGATAAATTTATGCATATCAAGGATGGACGCCTAAGTATGAGAGTTAAGTGATTTTTAATTGAATTGTATATTGCTCCAAAAGGTGGCACCCCTTTTTGGAGGGAAAAGCATTTCAAACTTTTGGGTCTTGGAGCCTATTTATATGCCCTCTCTTGCTCTCATTTGGGTATGCAATTTGGAGATAAAGTTATGATGTCAGATTGGAACCAGAGTGTTCTTTCTTGAATCTTTGGAGGATGAAAACCCTCTTTAGGTTGTTGGTTTCAGATTTGAAAGATAATCCCTAGTTGGTGGAGTGTGATTGCATTCAGTAATCACCATTGGAGCTTAACGATTGCTGGTTGCTTTTCCAAAGCCTTGGTTGTACCTTCGTTTTTCTCATGCTGATTTGAGGAGTGGATAACTTTTTGTGGGTTTTGATTCCTTCTTTTCCTAGTCCTTGGGCGCCCCTTTGCTCTAGTTTCCAATTTTTTTGAAGGTGCCTATGATTTTCTAGAGAAGGTCGCCCCTCTAGCCGGGCTATACATTTTGTGACAGCAGTTTGATGTTCAATTATATCAGACCTGTGGCAGCAATAAACTAGACCTTTGGAGGCCTTTCCTTTGAGGGTGGGATTTTGCAGTGGGCTCTAGTCGTGGTCCACGTATACGTACCCCATCCTCTTCATCCATTTCGAGCAAATTCCAGATTTTTATGCCTAGGAATGAACGAGGATCACTACCTTCATTGGAAGGTATTGGGTGGAATAGGGAGTTGCACAAAGATGAAGACAAGGCTTGTGAATTTTTTTGGTATTATAACAACCTTCTCTTCAACGTGGCAAGGAGTCCATATTTGGAGTATTTGGTGAAAACACTGATAGTTGTAGCGAAAGGGTAGAAGGCCCCTAGTCCAAGAGATATAAGTCGTAGGTTACTTGAAGATGGTATTGTAGATGGAAAAGAAATTGTGGAAGTTGAAAAGAAGCAATGGAAGAAGTATGAATGCTCAATTCTTTCAGATGGCCGGATAGATGGAAGAAGCCACACTCTTATCAATTTTATAGTGGCCTCAAATGGTGTGATGGTTTTTCAAAATTCAATTGATGCCTCCAACATAGTAAAGAATGCAGAAAATTTGAGCTTGATGCTGGAGGAGGTTGTTTTAGAGGTGGGCATAGAAAATGTTCTCTAGGTTGTTGCTGACAATGCAACAACATATGTTGCAGTTGGTAGATTGCTTCAAGAGAGGCATCCAACACTTTTTTGGACCCCTTGTGTTGTTCATTGCCTTGACCTTCTTTTGGAGGACATAGGAAAAATTGACTAGGTTAAACAATTGTAGAAGAAGCAAGAGATATAACAAAATATATATAATCACCCATGGGTTCTTCGATTGATGAGTGATCACATCAAGGGGAAAGAGCTTGTGCGATCGGGTGCTACAAGGTTTGCAACTTATTTTCGAACATTGCAAAGTATTACTAGTTTATTGACTCCCTTGAAGTAGATGTTTGTGAGTCAACCGTTGGTAGACTCAACTTACTCAAAGAAGGCTGATGAAGAAAAGATTGTAAAAATAATTTTTGATTTTCAATTTGCAACTAGAGCATTAGAGTTTGTCAAGGTAACTTCAACTTAAATTAATTGTCAAATTGAATCCTTTATTTTTAATTTTAAAAGTATTTTGTTTCATTGTAATTTGTAATTTAAATTTGGTTCTACTTTGTACTTTATAGGTGGTTGAGCCATTGGTGAGGATCTTGCACTTGGTGGATGGCGAGAAAAGTGTAATGGGATATATTTATGAGGCAATGGATAGAGCCAAATAGGCCATCCAACACTATTACATGGGGGATGCAAATAGATTTGCCCCTATTTGGGAGATCATTGATTGAAGGTGGAACAATCAACTGCACCAACCCATTCATGCAGTGAGGTACTTTCTCAACCCCAAGCTCTACTTCTCTAATGGCTTCATGGATGCTAATGGGGAGGTTATGGAGGGCCTATCCACATGTATTGAGAGGATGACACCTGCATCTGCAATGAGAGACCTCATCCTTTTAGAGTTGCAGAATTATAAGGCAACTAGGGGGGCATTGTTTTCTTCCAAATTAGCTATACGAGGAATAGAGATCCAAAAACCAAGTAAGAAAAAGTGAAGCCTTATATCTTGCATGTTATGAATTACAATTATTATTAGAATATTGTTTATTTACAAAAAAATGAATATCTTATTTGCAAGTTCTAGGTGGGAAGATTGGGGTGGAAATACCCTAAATTTGAAAAGGCTAGCCCTCTGAATTTTGTCTCAACCTTGCAGTGCTTTTTGCTATGAGCGCAATTGGAGTTTGTTTGATGTCATTCACATGAAGAAGCATAATAATTTGACTCAACAATGCCTCAATGATCTTGTTTTTGTGCAATATAAACTTCGGCTTTGAAGAAGAAAGGTGCAGGACCGGCCAAATGAACTCATTGATTTGGATGACTTTGATCCCTAGAGTGATTGGACCATGCAGGATGATGTGGCCTCCTTGTTTACAAAGGATGAGATTGCTGATTTCGAGAGGCAAGCTATGGATGATTTGCCTGCAACAGAAGTAGGGGAGATTGAATTGGATGACATGATATGGTGGAGTCACTGCCACAATCTTCTATGGCAAGTAGGGAGCCAGAATCAAGTGTGAGGACCATACCCTCTACCTCCCAATATTTCTCTAGGTTGGGGAAAAGGAAGATGTAAAAACTTGTAATGTCTAAGTTGCCTAGATATGAAATTTATGATGATGATTTTCAAATATAATCATCATAAATTCATCATAGTTATTAGTTAGTAGCTAGCTATTGTATCTTGTTCCACTATCCGACTTTGTATGATGATGCCATTTTGTAATCCATATGTATTCAAGAATCAAATTTAATAGAAAACACTTCATCATGGTTTTTTGACTCATATGATACATTTTGTAATTGAATTTTGCAAAAAAAAAAGGAGTGTTTTTATAAGAAATTTTACTACTTTTTAAGTTGTCGAGTTTTTGTCGAGTCAAAAATTTTGGGCTTGCTGAGTACTATCTAAGTCTGAGTCTGTAAACTATGACCTTTACAATAACAATCTAATGGTATCCTACATGAGAAGTGGCTTTATGCCATTGTCTAAGAATGCAAGCTATAGAAAAACTGAATATTGGGAAAGAAATATTGATGCACATGAATGGCAAGCTGCTCTCAATATATCTAGGAGTTCAAACTCAACCTTAGGCACAAGAAGGGAAGTTCTAGTCAAGTAGTAGATTGTCTAAGTCAACCTTTAGTTCAAGGTCTCCTCATTGTGCTTGATGCATGTGGACATGAACTAGACACTTGATAGAATTGTATGCATTAGATGGAAAATTCTATCAGACTTCAAAGCAGCAAGCCAATTCTAGACTTCAACTTGTCAAATGGACTTGTTTATGACCTTGGGCAGTTGTGTGTAGCACACAAGAAAGAGTGAGAAAAACTGATATGGGAGGCTTATAGGTTGCAAGACACTTTGGATTTTAGAAGAGCCTCGTGGTACTATAGTACTTTTGTTGGCCACACCTTTGATAAGATGTTGCCAAGTATATCCAATCCTTGACTGCTTGTGCCATAGCCAAATAGATCAACAAAAGACAAGATATGTACATGCCTTTGTTGGTTTTGTCAAATCCTTTTTAATCAATTTTCATGGACTTTCTATCTAGTTATCCCACCACTACAAAAGTCAATGATTGTGTATGTAGTAGTGGGTAGATTCTCCAAGTTGGCAGTTATGTCTTGTGAAAGTCCTTTTTAGCTTTGAAAATATCTCAATTGTACTTTCAAAATATGTGCATTCATTTTGGATTACCATCCACCATTATTTTTGATCAAGACATTAGATTCTTCAGCTGTTTCTAAAAATCACTTTGATCATCGATGGAAACAAATTTGACAACTCTACTTCCATCCGTAGACTAGTGAACAAACAAAATTAGTAAATAGGATGATAGTGCACCTCCTTAAGATGTAAAATAGGAAGAAATACACATGGGATGAAAGCCTTCCTTTCATGCAATAGAGATATTCACAACTCTACTAAACACAACCTTTACAAGTTTGCTTGGGTTTCCATCCATTGGCACCCATTGATATAGCCTATGCCACACCACAATCATTTTTGTTAGGTCCGTTAACTCAAAAAGAAGTTGACAAAGCCATCGAATTCATTGAGCACATTCAATGAATACAACACTAGGTGTAGACTATCCTTAAAAACACAAATGTTAAAATACAAGTAGCACCATGACAAAGACCACAAACCTTCTAGGTTGGTGATTGAGTATTATTACACTTGTAGAAGAAACAACTTATGAGATCTCATTGCAAGCTTCATTGGTGTGGGCCCTACATTATCACCAAGCAAGTAAGAGATAATGCTTTTGAGTTCAATCTTATTTTCTACTTTGGTCTACACAATGTATTTAATGTGTAACTCATGCTCCATTACTACCCACCACCTATGTTGGACGCTCGTACACTATAGAGACTCTAAAGCCAATTGAAACTTGTTGGCGTTTCAAATCGCACCTCTGGAATGCGTTTTGGAAACAAACAGCTATGTGCAGTAAACTACTCTTCAAATTAGGAGGGGAAGCTCCCTCTTTTGCTAAGTTGCATAAAGAAAGTAAACTAAACTAATTTTGCCTGTCTTTTTGGTTTAGCTACGAGAACACAAGGTTATTGAACTCTAGATGTTGTAGCTGAGGTTTTCCCTTAAATGAAACTTAACAACTACAACTTAACTTACGCTATTGACGTTTTTAGCCTCTCAAGTAAACGTAGAGCAAGAGAGTTAGAAATGAATGAGATTGATTTTCTGACAAAGATACTTAAATAAACTTTCTTCAACATACATCTACTGAATTTCAATGCAAGCTCAAAAAGAGATCATAAAAGCATTACACAATAAACGGAAATATGAGACTTTATATCAAGGCAGCAAAGCACGCTCAAGACTTTATTTCCTCACACTTCTAGCACAAAACAATAAACGGAAATCTGAGATTTTTATATCGGGGCAGCAAAGCACACTCAAGACTTTATTTACTCAAACTTTTGGCACAAAGTTACAATTCTGGGACAGCAAATTGTGGCAAAATACACGCAACATGCGATCAAACCAGATTATCACTTGACACAAGACACATGTACTGAACAAGAACTTGCAGCTAAAAGAGGCATGCAAACTTGCCTTTTACACAAAGTGAACTAACACTAATCGATAACAAACATGAAGGCATAGGCTCAACAATTCTATTATCACAAGCATTGTTCCACTAAAATGAGCAAACATTGCTCTTATTTATAACTAAGCAGAGGAGTAGGGAACCCTAAAATCTCCTTGCTTTTACAACTACTACTTGCCAATCATGCAAGCTTTATTTCTAATCCTAGAAAAGATAAAACATCTAAAACCTAGAAAGCATCTAAAAATAGAAAATGCCAACTCATTACAATCGTTTTCTTTCTATCCTCAGAGAATGGATAAGAATTGAGACGAATATAGAAAGAAAGCGTGAGACAAGAATGGAAAGAAAGCTTCTAGAAGATTGTTGCTTTAAATCTCTATCACATCCACCAAAAAGCGGGAAATTGCCTCTCTATCAGGAGCATTGATACTATCTATAGCCATATTTCGCTTTTCTAGGATCTTCTCTTCTTTTGCGATCAAACTTAGAGAATCTTTGACATCTTCATCTTCTTTATGAGTTTTATTCTTGAAAAACATCTCTGCCCCAAAAGGTGACTCATTGATTGATAACTTGGCGGCTCTGCAACTTTGTACTTTTGACACTTCTCTTGATTCTCCCATGGAAGAGTACTGTACAACTTTTTCCAATACTTGTCCTTTCACTCATACCACTCCCTTTGCAAGTTCTTCAGCTAAGATGATGACGTTTTATGTCCATGACGGTATTGAAAAGCACTTCCCAACATCGTTCGTTCAGATAATTATGATACAATACTTGTTTGGCTCTGAATTTGATGGGAGAGTACTTCATGCTGAAAAACTTGAAGATTGACTGTAAACTTGACTATGCTCGGACAAGCTCAGCACAAACCCTAAAAATAACTTGCTGATTTTTTTCGTCAAACGAATGAATTTTTTGGAATTTTTTTTGAGATATGGGTTTTGTTTAAAATTTTGTTACAAGAAGACCCAGATTGTCCGTTTTTGAAAATTCTGAATGAAGACAGAAAAAAAAGGAAACCCTAATTTTCTCTGAAAAAGTAGAAAAAATCTGACATCTGGGTTTTGTTCAGAGGAACATTTTGGATGAACCCATTTGATTAGATTTTGAAAACCTCGAAGTTTCACTGAAAAAGAAACCACTTGAAGTTTCACTGAAAAAGCTGTGATATGGGTTTTGTCCAGGAGAATATTTGAGATAGACCCAAAAGATTGGAAGTTGTAAATTTTGAAGTTTTCTCTGACATGCAAAATAAAAAGCAGTTGCTGCAACCTTGAGAAAATTCTTCAAAAGTTATCCAGAAGATAGAACCAGTATAAAGTAGTTCGCTGAAAATTGAAAACAATGGCCTCCTTAAAAAAATTGATGTTCTGGATGAAAATAGCGTGAAAAATCAAGCCTTCTTGAGTGCTGATCTGAAAAATTTATGAAAAACCAGCAAGTTTATGTTATTGAATCTTGAAAAAATAAAGGTTTGAAGTTGTTGCTCTATTTCTCCTTGAAGCCACCTGCAAGAAAAAATGAAAAATAAAACACAAAGGTGCCTTTAAATAAGCTTTGTCTTGAGTGAAACAAGTTTCTTTAACCCTAATTCTTGAAACCCTAATTTAAGTTCATGCAATGAATTTAGGCGTTTCTCTTCATTTTCAATTTTTGAAAATTTCAAAAATTTGACTAAGGCATTGGAAGTTGGGCACCCTTCTTGACTGGAGGCGCCTGGATTCACCAGAGTTAGACAAATTTTTGCATTTTTCAAAATTTTCAGCTTCTTCTCTGCTTTCTCCATTTTTCATGCGCGTTCATCATTGACAGCTTCTGTTTGACGCTTGAACCTTTGATTCCAACACCTGGCAGCTGACTGACCTCCATTGATAACCTTGACTCTCTAGAAGAAGCTTCTGAAAAAGCAGAATAGACCCATTAGGGCAAAATTGATATTTTCATGATTTTGACCACACCAGCCTGATGAGGAAGTATTTTAAGCCAATCAAAATCAGTCTTAACCGTAGAAGTCAAACTCTCAATTTTTAGAAAATTTTGCTAGTATCCATTTCGAAAGAAACCCAAAAAAACCCAGATAAAGTTTCTATTTTTAGAAAACTGCTAAAAATAAAAAAATTCCTAAAATTTAGGGTTGAAAAACTGACATCTGGGTTTTGTAGATTTGATTGTTCTGAACCGACCCAGATTGTTAGGATTTGAAAATTTCAAGTTTATGACCCCCATGCAAGACGTACAAAACCCCAATTTTGAATTTTTTAACAGATTTTGACAAGACTTTAACTCATTTCTTCAAAATGCCTAAGTGTAGCAAATTTTTTAATTTGGGGTACAACAACACTATGAGACTTCATTACACCATCAAAGACTAATCAGATAGTTGATGCTAGAGTTAGACGAATTTGCTAACAATAGATTCCTTTCTTCTAGATTATGAGGGTAGGTCAAGTTCTTTTTCAAGGGAAATGGTTTCATAGAATTGCAAGTTCCTCATAATTTTCCATAACTAATTCTGTTGTTGAACACAATGATTACATTTTCGCATCAAGGAGGAACAACTAATCTAAGAGAATTTGGGACATTTAAAAGCTCATAATTCCATCATCAATCACATATTGCTTATGTGGCTTCATTAGTAGCCTAGTCATTACCATCAAAACACTTATCAATAACATGACAACGTATGTCCTCTTCAAAAAATTCATGCAATTGTGATTGTGTCTATTTTGATAGAATTGTGCCTCACAGGAAATTGTAGTGCTATTCTCGCTATTCTCAAGTAATGACAATATAGAAGAATTTAGTCAGAGGAACTAGCAATCTTGTAATTGTTGAGTTGCTCATCACCCTCCTACATTAATATTAGTGTACACTACCATTCTTTGTGATAAGAAGGAAGCTAGTCGGTTAGAGAGTTAGGTGGCATAGTTTTAGAGTAGGAGGATAGCTTTGGCATTCAAACATTTGACATCCTGGATCTTGCACAAAATTATTGCATAAAAGTTTTGCATGTTATAATTCTCATTGTAGTGCCTAGCTCATTTATTATTTACTCTCCCTTAGTTTTTTGCACTTTGATATAATTCTTGATCTCTCTCATTCAAGATACACTTTCACCATAGCACATTTAGTATGCTAAGTGTGTCTTTTCTCCAAGTACGATCTTTGGCCCCATATCAATTATCGATGTTGTAGATCTTGGATGTCCATGGGGAGATCTATGATTCAAAGTGGTTAACCCACAAAGAAAAAGAACCAAACACCTTTGGTTAGAGTAATAGAAGATGATGGATAGAGAAACACTGGAATCTCTCTATGAACAATGATATCATTCATGTATTTCATGGTAGGTCGAATATTGAAATATAAAATGCTCCTCACTCTCTACCTCCTAAAAAGAACCAAGGGGGTAGACCCACTCACTTTGTAAAATATGGTGGCTCATCTCATCAAGAAGTTGATGGGAGCACAGTCATAATTGGCCAAAGGGATTTTTTAAACAGGAAACCAATGATGATGATAGTTGAGCCTAACAAAAGTCCAATTATCAACCTATAAGAAGTGCTCAACATACAAAGCTGGTTTGGGGGTAAGAGAAATTATAGGGTTGGTCCAAGTAGACTTGGATGTACAAATGGTAAATCTCGTCTTTGATAGATCAATTGAGCATCTTTTCCCTTGGAAGAAGGCAACAAGGAGCACACATGGAGTACTTGAAATGACAAAGCTTGTCTAAAGAAGTGTTGATAGATTGAAAGAGTAAATAGACCCTAAAGAACCAATAATGCCAACATCTAGAGGGACTCAAAGAGGCAATCTTCTTTGAGGACTAAGGTGCCAAAAAAGGGTAACTCTCACAAGACAAACTAGAACCACTCATAGATCTAAGCCTAGTGAATCCAAAGGTACCCTCAAGGTGAAGTTGGGTGGAAATTAGACAATACACTGAGGAACCATCTGTTTACACCAAAGTTGCATGGACACAAATACATATACAAATACGATAAAATATCGGATACGGATATGGCCCTTTTTTAAGACCCCCAAGATGGATATGGCTGGATTCAACATTCATAAAAACCCCATGCACATATATTTGCTAGGTTATTAGAGGAGATTTTCATTATTCTAAAAACAAATAAGTAAATATAAATTAAAATAATATTAATAATTTAGTAAAGAATAAACGATTAAATATATATTAATAAAATTTATTTGTATTTAAAGAATATATTTGTTTTTTAAATCTCTAATGTTTAAACAACATAATATAAATATTAAATATAAATATAAAATTATAAACAATTAACTTTGTTAAATCTTTAAAAATTAAAATCCCAAAAAATAGTAGGGTTGCATTGGAAGAAGACCTAGAAAAATGGGTTGCTGAGATGGAAAAACGTTTCATTTTTCCTCATTCGGTGTAGGTTTTGTTTATACAAAACTAAAGAAAAATTGCATGATTGAAGTTTTTTAAGATTTAAGAAGATTCACATTAGATTTTTTATAGTATTCAACATAGTTGAAAAATCAAGATTTTTTAGGCACGCGTGGGGTCAATATCCAATGTGTATCCACATTGTATTGTACCCGTATCCATATCAGATACAGGGATATGTGCACCTGGGGAGGGGTAGGGGCATATTTGGCTACTCTGGTTTACACTAGATCATGTGCTAAAACATAATCGTCTAAATGCTCTCAACTTGAGCCCAATCAAAAGACTTTGAGCCAAGGGGGCCAAACCTCATAAGTATACAACACCATGGGCTTAATCATTCCATTGAAGAGGTGCATCTTTCAAGGGATATCTTTGAAACATCTAAAAACATTAGCTCCCAATCGTAGAGAGCAAGGCATTTCCTTTGCAAAGACAATACTGAGAGGCTTACTGTAAAGAAAGAGGAGTAGTAAACTAAACTTATAGATAAACATAAGAAGTGGTGATCCCACTAGAGAGTACATTTTTCCTACAATTCAAGTAAAAATAATGCAACCATCCACATCCTTAAGGTAATTCTACTAGAGAGTAGTTGTTTCTTACAACTTATCTAGCTAAATTGGAGCATAAAGACCTATGGTATTAAAATAAATTTTCCAGAAGATTGTAATAGACTTGAGTGGCATTAACCCTACCCATAAAGTGGATTTAGCTTTGATGCCCTACAAAAGTATATTTAGATGAGTCACTCACTCCCATTCCTACTCGAGTTCCATGATCATGACAATTTAGAGGTTATATGATACTATCATTGTTCCTTCCACTATGGAATCTGAAACAATTGTTGTTAGTTCAATAATACATGTTTATAACCCTCGATGATATCTATATAGAACCCTACTAGTTGAAGCCACTTTCGTATTAACATTCTCAGAGATGTTCTTGGAAAATTAATAATGGCCAACAACACCTTAGGGGATTCATGATGATTATTGATAGGGATGATACTTCTATTATTTAAGAGGACTAGAGAAGGGTCTGAGGATGGTGGTGCTGGGTCCCAAAAGCACTGCTCCACAATTCTAGAACTGTTGTTCCACCTTCAAGGCTAGAGGATGTCATCAAGAAGGTAAAATAGGGGTTCATCAAAAAACTGAGGAGGTTTAAGACCAGCTGGCGAAAATGGGTAGTCTCTCCTAGACTTCAAGCTCAAATTAAACTCAAGTGGGCATTCCAAGAGATATTTTTATAGGGTTTTAAACAAATTAAAAGGTAACATGACTAACAAATCAACAACTATACCCAAATGTACACTTGACCCTCATTTTTTTCTCTAGGTCAAGATCAACTAGCTGCATAAGACCTCTACTAAAGCTGATTACAACACCCTGCACATGCACGCAAAGATATTGGCATCATTATAACCCCCACTGAAAATTTTGTTTAATACTTCATACATAGTGGGAAGGTGTAGACATGCATTACATGATTCTATGAACATGTATAAATCCTAACCTACTCCTGCTTCTAATAGGGACATAGGTTGTTTTAATGGAAGATGATTGATCCATCACCAATGTGGATTGGTGCCTACTCCATTGGGCGAAATAATCATAAACAACAAAGAGGAGAGAACACATCCAACAAAGCATCAATAGGACCAAATTTACATTCATATGAAAACTAGAGATTGCATTTTATGCAATGTACATAATAATCCATAATGAACCTGCAATAACCCATATGTAATCAAGGAATGACCATTACAGGAGCATCTTAATACATTAGATGTTGTAACAGATACATCAATCCCTCATTACAATTGTGCCAGCAAATGTGGCAAGAGGAAACACAATAATTGTGATTACAATATTTTCCTTGAATCACTACAAACTACCATGGAGACATATGATTACAGAAAATGTGCTTCACAAACCCTTCCTACAATTTACAAGATGTATCCCATCATTTACAACTCAAACATTCAACCTTTGAAGCCCTAAAACCAGCTCGAGGCACTTACAGACCAGAAAATTGCCTCAACAACCAACTCCTTGAATGAATGAAGAGCTAGTGTTTATATTTGTTTTTGTTTGTGGTGTCCAAATACTTGTGGGGACCTAAGGAAGGCATGGAATTCGTGGACCTGGCATGTAGGAATCACCCAAATCATGGATGTCGCTTGGAGGGGCTGTGCAAGGTTGTGGAACTTCAAAATGAGCAGTAGAGATCAATTGCAGGAATGGTAACATAGCTACCCATGCAATCTTCAATCAGATCTCTAGGTGAAATCGCACCATTAGGTTGAACAAATGTATTTAGGGCAAGTAGGGAGGAACTAGTAGTTGCAAGGTCAAATGTAGTGTGAAGGTGTAATATTCCTTGCAAGTTCTGATGTGAATTTTTTGCCTCAAAGGAATATCTTCAGGTTCGCCAAAATATGAACAAGGATTTTGGTTGCTAAGAGCCCTCTAACACTTCCAGGGTTTTTTCACTCTAAAGGAGAGGGATAGACCAAAATGGACAATGTTCACACTTCTGAAACCGCTGGAATATTCCTTGCAATATCTGACCCTAATTTGCTAATTAAGGCCTCAAGGAATATTGTCAAACACTTCTCACACAACCTCTAAACTTACTGTTCTGTATTTTCAGTTTGATTATTCTTGCTCCCAATGATGACCAATGTGATTTAAATGCTTGCAAATGATCACTAAGATTTCTAAGCAAAGAACTATGATGCAAATGCAATTCTTTTGTATTTTTGAAGCATATGGATTACTGAAACTACTTGCAATATGCAGCTACAGCAACTGGGAATTATGACAAACACTTTGGATGCAATCTAAAATGGCATTTATGCAACTATAGCCAAGTGGCATTAACACAAACACTTGGTATGCAATCTTGTAATATTATTATGCCAAAATGAAAACCTACAGCCAAATGACAATTTGTCAAACACTTGGCATGTAAACTAGAATGCAAACTTGAAGCATATCAATATGGACATTACATCAAACAGTTACTATGCAACTTGTCACTCCTTTATTGATGTGCAATTCAATTACCATGCTGAAGAGCAACCAAGACTCTTGGCTTTACAATAATTGTCTAATACAATGCCAAATCTGGTATGAATGATCACCTACAGCAGCACCTAATGCAAAAATACATACTAATGCAAAATGGATTAACATGATGCAAGAACCTGGTATAAATGTTCGCCCATGCTGGAAGAATTCATGGCAACTTGTATGCAATGGAAGAAGGCTTCTCCTAAGACAAATCAGACCCTAACATGTGCAGCCCCTGTTCTGGTATCAGACCTTCAAAAATAAATTGTAGACAGCTGCAAACCCTCATTCCTCTCACCAAATATCATTGCCAAGTCTCAAGGAGTGGAGTGCCTAAATACCCACATGAGATCGATGCATGTAATAACCTCCATGAGCGAAATCGTACCTCCCAGCCATGACTGTCATAAACATATCAGAATATCATTTCATGCCAAAAATCGTCCTTCTCAAGTTGCTTCAACAAGCTGATGTAGAAATCTCAATCTCCAAAGTGAGCTATCTCAATTTGGCCCTTGGCCACAAAATTGAAGCAATCTGAAAGACTGAAATATCTTTCACCCAAATGGCTGCAACCCTTCAGTAGATCTCTCACTACCTCAGTTATGCAAAATCAGTGGGAGTGATCATTCCCAAAGATCTCAATGTTAAACTGCAGAAATGTCATGTCCCCGAAATAGGACACCAAAATATTAAAATAACTAAAACGTCGAAATGTAAAATAAATAAAATACATATCAAAATATAGAAAGAGGAATATTAGCGATTTATTATTATCATAATTATAACTATCATGAGATAATATTCTAATTATAATTATCGAATATAATAATATTAATATCAACAATGCAAAATAAATATTAACAATTGATATTATTATAATTATTATATATATCATAGCAATTCAATATTATTATAATTATAATATCAAATAGATATAAAACATCAAAAAGCAAGTCAATAAATAAAATACCTTTTAGCCATTTAATATTACCATAATTATAATTATTAAAGATAATATTATAATTATGACTATCGAATACAACATTATAAACATAAAAATATAAATGCTAACAAATTAAATATTATTATGATCTATAAATAAATAAATACATACAATAATACAAACACAACCAGCGATCCTTCACAAGGATATAACAAATATTAACAAGGCCTAAGCAGCAGTGATCCTCATTGATAATTAAGCAAACTATAATCTGTTAGTAGCAAATGATACGTCTCTCTAAAAAGGTCGGAAACTTGAAGAGCCATGTCTTTGGAGGGAGTCGGGTCGAATACAACATTATAAACATAAAAATATAAATGCTAACAAATTAAATATTATTATGATCTATAAATAAATAAATACATACAATAATACAAACACAACCAGCGATCCTTCACAAGGATATAACAAATATTAACAAGGCCTAAGCAGCAGTGATCCTCATTGATAATTAAGCAAACTATAATCTGTTAGTAGCAAATGATACGTCTCTCTAAAAAGGTAGGAAACTTGAAGAGCCATGTCTTTGGAGGGAGTCGGGTATATAAGATAAGCACTCCAAACAAAGAGAGGCATGAGGGAAAAAAAGAGAGAATATAGGAATATATTCTAAAACAAGAAACACCGAATCATTTATAGAAGGCAGTTATACAACAGTCATAACCAATAAAGGCAGCGGTCAAGATTCTGGGTATGTGCAAGTATCAAGTCAGCGATCACCCTTGACCTCAGGGATTACCTTTAGAAGTGATTGTTAAAGGCTTTGATTGGCTGTGAATGGTCATGACTTTCCCCACCGTGGGGATATAAAGAGAGTAGTATTAAATAAATCAAAGGGGAATAAGAAAAGGAGTATCTGCAGAGGGATTAAGACAGAAGGTAAATAATTTCTGTTATAGAATAGATAATTACAAAGTATGTTAAGAGTTAAGACTAATCAAAGAATGAATAAATGATAATAAATGAATGGATTAAGAAGTTAGTAAGGGTAGTGTGTGAGATATATATGTTTAATAAATGTATATAAGATAAATATAATGTGTTCACTGTATATATAATTCATATGCTGATAAATATATTATGATAATTGATAAGTATATATCAATATATAGATAGATATATGTATAGGTTGAGACTCATGAATACCTTATAAAGGGTGGACACACACCAATTATAAATGTAATATATATATATATATATATATAATATGTTATTTACGGTTATCCAATAATGATGCTTGCAGCAATTATTGAGCCTTATAAATAATTATGATGCTTAATATAATTACGGATGTTAGATTCTTATTTGTTAAGTTACACTAACGATATATTTTGAGTGCAAAGAAACAAGAACAAATAAATCTTAGGAAGATAAATCATCGCACCAAAGATCGAGCTCAGAGAAATAAATCTGAAAGAAGTCTAGTTAGTACGACGATCAGAGGTAAGTACCCTCAACCAACTGATATAACATTGAGGTCTATATAATCGAATTCCAGTTCCTCCAACAGTGGGTTACAGTATAGTACCTAACTCATATCTTATTAGAATCAATATTAGTGAATGTTCTAATCTGTGATGTTTGTGAATTCAATAGGATAAGTGAATACTATTATGACTTGCTACTGCGAGGATAGACTTCGGGCCAAAATTCCCCTTCTCTAACGCTCGATGAGGATAGGGAGTGTGTGGAAGGGAAAGGCGGGTAAATCCATCCAATGTTGGACGGAGCCCAAGATAGGTAACCAATCCTTGAGGGTGTCTAACTTGAGATGGTGCACACGCCCTTTGCACAGTAAATCTACCATCCAAAAGAGGTTAGGAAAGAGGAAACAAGGTGAAGATCTATTCCGATCAAGAGTAATAAGTCATATCAGATTATGTTAGTTATGCACTAGTTACTAATAATGCATTTCATTTATCTTATTCCATCAATCTTTCATTGCTCTTTATCAGACAATCTTAGAAATCAAAATTTTAATCTTTGCATTTTATGTCTCTAATATGAGGACATTACAAGAAACCCCTTGGCTTCTCCACAAAGTATCAAATACAATCATCAAACTCTGGATAAACAAAACAAAGGCTGACCCCCTCTATTTATCCTTTTCTCACCAAGTCTAGGGTGGCCCATCTAGAAGCTTCCACATTATTCTTATAATTTTATTTGCACTTTATTAAAATATAATTCATTAAGTGCAAACATGATAGCAAATCATTTGGTTTCTCAACATCTGGATAACACAATATGTTTTCCAACACATTATGTTAACCAACATTCAGCATAACATAGGCAAACCCCTTATAACTACTGAATCTAGGAGAAGAAGCCAACCACTGACTAGAAAACTGCCTGAAGAAGACCCCCTCATCACGCACATTAGCCTACGAGGGTCAGGAATAGGCCAAACCATCTACAAACAACATCAAGCTGAAAAGGGGACATTACAAAAGGCATGATGGGAGAGCCTTGGAAGTAGGTGGAACAAAGTTGCAAGGGCTTCTAGGTAGAAGCTAGCAAATTGGTAGGTTTCTAGGTCCAGGAGGGACATTAGAACCAAATTTGGAAGTGTAGGGGAAGTCTACAAATCTAGTGGGAGTCAAGATGCTGAAGGAAACAAGGAACTAGAACCAAATGTGCCAGTGCAACAATCTGTTAGAGGTCTAGGCTCCAAGGAGGGGAAAGGAACTAAAGAAAGTTAAATTGGGTGTCGGGGGACAAGAAGTGCTTGGGACTAGGGATCAAGAATAAGGGAGATGAAAGTTCATGAGGATCGAGAATTCAAATGGACTTGGTATGAAGGGGTGTGACAAAGAGGAAGCCGCATAGATTAGAGTGCAGTGAGGACTTGGCACCAAGGAATTTGTGCCCAAGTTTAGGATCCTCTCAAAATTTTGAGGTTTGGAGGGATGGGAGAGAGTCAGAGTTCTAGGGTTTGCAAGAACTCTAGAACTAGGAAAAGCAATTGAGGATTGGGGCATCAGGGGAATTGGGGATCATGGTTTAGGCATATCGGGTACCCAGGTAAGGGTAAGCCGAAAAATCCGACTTTGATAGTGTGTAGGATCGAGAAGTCGACATTTGGGAGAAAGGTATGCAAAGGAGAAGTCTAATGACCCAACAAAAGCAAATGTAAAATTGGACTTGGAAGGAAAGGCATGCTTGCACAAGAAAGTTCGAAAAGTACCCTTGGCTCCCTCGATCCTTCATTCACCCTCGGCCCTACTATTCTATGGGGAAATGTTATCTCCTTCTGAACTCTTCGGCTCCCTCATTATCTCCTGGCCCATGTGGGAACCCCACCGCCCAGGCTTCGCCACCACCAGGCTTCGCCGCCGCCAGGGCTACGCCCGCCGGTGGATATAGTAGTTGTTCCTTACTCTAGCAGGTTTCTTAATTAAGTAGATGCCATTGGAATCATAGTTCCCACTTTGGTACAGAAGGAAATAATGCAAGGGGTCGAGGTTTTGAAGTTCGGGGGTGACAAGGAAATGGTACCTTGGAGAGCAAATATTTGAAACTCTAGCACAGCAAGGAACTAAAGGAAAATTATCAAGATTTTGATGAAGGGCATGCTGGAAAGGAAACTCCAAAAGTTCATAACTGACAGCCTTCAAATACTTAGAAATTTGAGCACAAAACACCAAACACTTAGGATTTTCTTTGAGCAAAGGCAACCACAACACATGGAGGACCCACTTGGAAGTTTGCAGCTTGGCAATTGATGGTGGGTAAAATAGCACAAAGGCAACAAAGGGGAAGGGACTCTAGCAAAATTTGGCACTACATGATTGAGTCCCAAGGCCAACAGATGGAGTCTTCAATATTTTCTTGTCATATTCTTCTCTAGACTTTTTTTGTGTATTTCCAAGTTGTACCCTTTTTTTTATTAGACATTCTAGACAGGAGTTTCATATGGCACTCCATTTACTGCTTTGTAACAACTTTTGATTCTATTGACCTATTTTTGCAGACACTAACGTACCTTTTTAATTTTTTTTGTTTTTCATTCTTGTGAAGTTATCTTTTATATTTTCATTTTATATTATTTGTGTTTCTTGGTTTTATATCGGATGTAAATATTGTTAAAAACCCTAGATCAGACATGCAAACCTAAACACCTTCCACAGAAGAGAAAACATCAAAAAAGCAGAGCTTTGCATGTAATGTGCAAAATATTATTATTCAGGAAATCCAATATTACAATGAGATGATTTGTTTTATAAAAGCAAAGTATGCAACCCTAATGTTGACCTAAAATTAGCTCAACCTAAGTAAAGTTATGCAAGTGTAATTAAATATTAATTACACTAACAAATATTGCCAACCACAGTTGTGATGGAAGATATAATACTTAATCTATTAAATCGTACCCTGTTAACTAAAAGCCATCCTATAAGGCAGAATAATTAATATGAAATTTGAAAAATGCCAGTTAATCAAATTGTGTTTGGGGGAACAAGCTCATAAATGCCAACACTCAGGAGTATGGTATATATATGGAAATTTCATTTTCCCAATGCTTCCATCACCTTCATTTTTGTAAGTGAAACTGTTAAAGATATGTTTTTGGTTGTTCCTTGCATGAAACTGTTCAACCCAAATATGCTATTGTATGTCTTAGCAAATATATCATATAATCTTTGATTTATCGTTTCTAACAAAAACAATTTTTACAATGTTCAAATAAAAGATAATATTATAGTCATAAAAGAAAAGTTACAAAAAATCCCCTTGGCTGCTGTACTAGTATCAATACATACAAAGAATTTTTAATCTTACAACAGATACAAAACAAATGGGTATGTTCTCAAAATGACAATGTCAAATACTAATAAGTTCAGAAGAGCTACATAGAAGTGAGAGTAAAGTGTTTGATTGCAAAATTCCTTTCAAAGCTGTATTACACAGGAAAAGAAGGAAGTTCATATCTTCTAGGAGGTTGTGTGAGGATTAGTTGACCGGTGTCTTTTCGGAGGGTACAAATGTCTGTGATTGCCTCACCTCATGCTCTTTCTGTGTCCAAGGCAACTGGAAGCCACTCACTCATACTGGAAGTTTTGAAGTTAATGTGAGGCATTCTTTTGATTAATTAAATGTGGAAGCTTCTTATAGTTACGAATGACAGTTATGGGCAGGTTTAATGTGTTTTACTTATGTTAAATTGCATATCATTCAAGTTCTATTGCTGTTGTGATGAGAAAGTTTACAAAGTCGAACTTTCCACGTGTTTGTTCTGAAACCTCTATGATATTATTGGCTCCTTTTCTGTAACTATGATGACAGCCAAATTTCAAGCATTAATTCAAACTCTGGGTTTGTGACAGGCTTCACGACCTTTTGTTTTGTATTTCACATTTGGGGCGGATTTTTCTAAAAGACTTGTAATGGTGAGACCTTTTCATTAGTTACAGTCATCATACAGAAGTAATCTTTGGTCATATACAATATGTTTAGTTATAAAGGTGTGCTTTATATTGAACAACTCTTGTCATGCATTTAAACACTAAAAATTGTATGTTATGTTCTTTTGGCAGTTCACAGAATGGGTCACATGTCATTGTTGGACTGTTGGGGAACTTTGGGATATGTTGATTGAATACTCAAGGCTAAGGTCAACAGGGAAAACACACGATGGCTTCTTCAGTTGGGTTCTTCCACATCTAATTGGAGGTGTGCATTTTTCCAAATATTTATATTATTCAAGCATATTATTATACATGCAATTGCTTTGGGATAGGAAATGCTGGGGTGGCCTTTGCTCTTCCCATCCTAAGTAAATATGTCAGTTTTGTCTTTGAAAGTACTAAAGAATAAACATGCACTACAAACAGAACCATGTTAGGCTCCCAACATGAACATCTGCTGTTGGTCTGAATCACAGTCTTTTTATTATTTACCTTCCATCATTCTTACTGCTGCTTCAACATATTACTTTCTTCAGAATGTTGGTTACCATAAAACATAGAATGAAATGGGCTGATGTTGTTAGCATGAATAGCTTCTTGAATCCATATTTGTTTTGCTTCATTTTACTGTTTTATTTGAGAAGGTAAGGTACTTCAGATTTTGGTAATTCCACTTCAACTTTTCAAAGAATCTTTCTTTAATTTTACCTTTGATCTGTCTTTCTGTTTCTAGTTTCAGTTTGTTCATTAAATGTTTAATCAGATCTTGTGTAGATGAATCCTGTCAATGTTTTCTAGCTCTATTCTTTTTACATTATCCTTTCTGTTTTCCATTCGTAAAAACTTATAGTGTGCTATCTTTGTGCTTTCAAATGAGTATAGTTGCCTCATCTGTACGTTGATGTTACTGAATTTGATGGGAGATCTGTGTGGTCCAACATTTAAATTTCTCCTAAGGTCAACCCATATAACATGAATGAAACAAGTGGGTGTTCTAGATTATAATAAAATATGGAGGATATTTGATTGCTACAAGATGGGTTTCTAACTACGATGCTTGTCATTCTTTCATTCAAAAACAATATTCAAGAACCGGACTTTAAGAGTAGCTGTGCTATTGTGCATGGGGCACCTACCTTTTCACTTTCAAGCCATCCATATCAACATCAATGTGTATCCTAATTGGCAATACTTCTACATGATTACCTCTATTAATAACAGTGTACCCTGTGGATGTGTCCCTGAAGTTTTTGTGATGTTTCAGGGATGGGGCTGGTACAAAACAACCCCTCATCCTGCCAAAAAAATCGGAAAACGGGAATGTTCTTGGGGATGTCTCCCCAAGGTGGAGAACATTCCCTTGTTTGGGTTCTGTTGATGCGTGTTTTGTGACACACATGAACACACTAGAATAAAGTGTCCGGAGATGCTCTATCCTCTCTTGATAAAAATCACCTTTCGTGCTAAGATTGCGAGATAGATCACAAGGTAATTCCAATGTTTCTAAGTTGGGGTGCGGATAGGCTCTGTGGTAGTATGAGGTTTGCTGGTAACCCAAGGGGGCATAGTACTTCAGTAAGTCATTTTGAAAGCAAGGGTTTGAATGCAGTGTTGTATCTTTTTTTTTTTGGATTTTCTGATTTTGGATTAAAAAATGAAAAAAGGAAAGGGGTGAGAAATCTTATGCTAATCCTAAGGAACTAGGAGACGGTAAAGATCAAATGCAACTTAAAGGAAACCATGCTTTGCTTCGTCTCGAAAAACGACAACTACACGAAAGCAGGTGCAATCTTCTGGGATTTATGCTTGAGATTTTTCACTATAAATAACACCATCAATTCAAACAATATTATTTAAAGTAAACGTTTTAAAAGCATTTATATCAAGAGCTCAGTCTAACTTTGCACATCAAATGAAAAGCATCCATTTGAAAAAAGTATGAGCTAAGTTACTTTCAATCCTCACCATCAATCTTTCGCTCCACTAACAAATAAATTTTAATCTATAACAATCCTACGAGAAAGAGCAAATATGCAACCATGCACCCATTTGACAATAAAGGTTTCAAAGCAACTCATGCAATTATGAATTTTATTATCACAATGGTTTTCACAACAATTTCATACAACTCTTCTCTTACTTATAAAAGAAACTAATTCTAACTCAAAAAAATCTAATCTCTAATCCTTTGATAAATTTTTCTGATTTCTTCCGATCGTTTCAAATGAAAAAGAAAGGGTACTTATAGAATTCCCCAAATACAATGAATGGCCGAGATTGAAACAAAAACAAGGGCCCAGATTCAAACAAGAAAACCCTAATTAGGGTTGCCAAAATATCGACTAGTTAACTGACAGATGAGTCACCCACTGGCGGTTGTATCCCTATCCACTCATGCAATGCTTCGTTCGACGAACCTGGACACAATGGCGCCAATCTCCTCAATGGTAATGTCTGGCAAGGTGCTGACATTGTATTCCAGCAGGTCCAAACTGTTCGCACAATTGGCAAAGACAACTGCCCATTCTGATTCGTGCTGCAAGAAGGTACTAAGGATGGCCAAGAGGTCAAATGCCTTAGTCAGATTTTCGCCCAAGATTGGCATGATGGAGAAAATCTTTTGCACTTCCCTTTGCATATTATCCAGCCCCAAGTCATTTTCTCGAACAATATCCTTGTTCAATATATCTGCAGCCATATGAAAGATGCCATTTTGGATGCTCTTTACTTGCTCATCGACCTTGATACTTTCTGCCTTAACCTTTTCAAGCACTTCCCTATGGGAGACCAATGCGCAATACCAGTTGCTGAAGTCGTAAGCCGCCCCAGCTGCAATAATCCTCTCGTCAACCAACCTTTGCTTAGGAATTTTCCTTATATCACGGAGGCAAGGAATGATTCTGTCTTGCAAGTCTTGCAATCCATCCCATGCCTCAGTCAAATTTGCAATCCTTGTGAGTAGGGAAGAAGTTTGCCCATGAGCATGCACTAACTTCTCCACAAATGCCATTACTTCTCCCTCTTTTCTTGCCATCCATTCTTGTGTTTCCCTGGCAGTAGTTAGTTCTTTCTCAAGACTTTCTGCCGGTTCTTGTGATGCATTTGAGAGCAGAGGGTTTGATTGGTTGCTTGGTTGAGTGGCCTTGTCAAATGCCGGATATACTCCTTCAGGCGCTCAACCTCCATCTTATATTCCCTTTTCTTCTGAGTCTCCTTTTCTAATCTGGACTTAATGGTGGAAACGGAATTGTCCAGATCTTCCACTTCTTGCCCTTTGGTAGATGGACCAATATCAATTACAGTAATGGCATAATCGGCAGGAGTAATTTCATCCTGTGGTTTCTCAACTGTCGGGACTGCAATTTGCACTGTGCGGTTACCAGTCTCATCCCTTTGAATAGTAGAGAATTTCTTGGCAGGTTTTTTTTTTATTTACTTGCTCCAACCTTGCCAAGAAATCGTCAATATCATCTGCTTCTGGTGCTGCAACTGGTACCTTAACCTTAATTCTTTCCTTAAGCCAGTCTGGTATTGTAGGCTGCTTGACTCCATCGTCTTCGCAGTCCGGAATATCCTGAATCTCTTGGATTTCTTGCAATGGCGGGTCCTCATGAATCCCCCTTAGGGCTGAAATCGTCCCTTCTTGGAAGTCGCCTTCCCTGACATTCAAGTCCTCATCTGATTCACAAATCTCTGTGCCGGTTGGAGAATGGTGAAAGTCATGCTCAATTTGCATAGGCTCCATGTTTCCTTCAAGTACTGGTGAAGGAATTCTTATATTTCCCCATGATTCCTCTTCCATAATCAGTAGCTATTTGATATTCCTAGATGCGGCTGAGTGAAGGGCCTTAGGCTTCTTCAGGATCAGCTTCTCGCTTGTTGCCACTTCTTTACCTTTCCTCTTCTTCTGATTGGAAGGCTCATTCAGTTCATCTCTTTGAGAAGCGCCAATATTTGAAGAACAAGATTCAGCTTCGCTCATTAAATCGTAGGTAAATGGCACACCTTGTTGCTTCAACGTTTGTACCCGCTGATCTACCCACCATTGTGAGTACTTGACTACTGGTCTCATAAGAGTTGTTAAATCACCCAACTCAGGCTCTGACCATTTGACAGGAGGAAGCGGCAATCCTTCATCATATCCTGGCTGTATGTACATTCCATCGTCATCCAGTTGGTCAGGCACACGGAAACGTTCTGTTGTCTTGATCATGCTCAAGGATAACCTTGACCAAAGTCTTCTCCTTACTTCATACTCGTCAGCAGCATTTGCCCAAAAGTCTTCAAGGTCAACTTTGTGCCTGTATTTCCTTCCGTTTACCATTCCCATATGATTGAGTGTATCAAAATCCCCTTTGGACTTGTACGAGGTGAACGGATATAATTGTATTTCTATCCTGGCACTGTCTGCTGCCTGCAATGACGGACAGGATTCTACCATGTCTCCGATGAACAAGGGAAACGTGACAGCTGCTTTCTGCTTCGGTCTCTGGATACTCTGGAATGTTTCCAACTGCCTGATTACTTCTAGTAAAATCATCTTGTCAGTAGGATAGATTGGCAACCTGTAAGGAGATTCCGTGAATCCCTGTATTCAAATATACGTAAATCTTGGAAACTGGATGAACCAGGATCCGTATTTACTGATTAAACTTTTTGCTTCAGGTGTAAGTCTTTGATGCGTTCCTCCCTGCAACACCCGAGTGATGTACATGAGAAAAGCGTTATGTACCCTACACCAATGTGACCTCTCGCTCAACTGCAATTGAGGATAGCAATTATAAACTTTGAGCTCCCCTTCGTTATTGCCGACTACACCTTTGCAAATTAGACCGGTATATCGGTACATACGAGCGAGTGAATACACAATGTAGGAACCCATATGAAAAGATTCGGTCTTCTCCAAGTTGACCAATTGTTCATGAATACTATCATTGATCATCCTTGACCAGTTGAACATTTTTGTCCCAATAGATACTTCATCAATGAAGTAATACATCCAACTTTCAAAAGGCGCTCCTTGAGGACTGCCTACCAGTTTGTTCAGCAACAAGACTATGTCTCCGTATTCTTCCTTAAAAAATGGCCTGAGTAATTTCTTGGGGAATCTCTTGGATGAGCATCTAGGTTTTTCGAGCCAGTTCTTGTTCATGTTGGCCATGCAAAGAGTCTGTTTATCTTCATACAATTTATGCGCATCCTCCTTTGACAGGTAGTACGTTCGGTGGTAAGCCGAAATGCCAAATGTTTCTTGTATAGCCAACTCGCCTAAGTAT
Organism: Sequoiadendron giganteum; assembly: GCA_007115665.2. Lineage (NCBI taxonomy): Eukaryota > Viridiplantae > Streptophyta > Pinopsida > Cupressales > Cupressaceae > Sequoiadendron > Sequoiadendron giganteum. Next base: position 649,665,707 of record CM021102.1, read on the forward strand.
GCCAATACTCTGCCATCAGGCGCCTCAATTTGTCTTTCTTCAGCATTATAGTGCAAGGTGCATTCTACCATCAACTCCAGACACTCAATGGCTGGCGGAAATCCTGCAAAATGAACTATGCCATTTCTCATCATTTTTCGCGCAATTGGAGTTGGCATGCGTGTGTCACTTCCGTACATTCTTTTCCGAAATTCCTCCAAGTCAACATGGCCGAGATCAGTGTCAGCAACATTCTTCCATTTGGAGACAATTTTAGACTCTGGCTGCGCACCTTTGCTTGCAAACTTCATTTTCTTCTTTGATGATTCTCCGCCGTTCAGCATAAATCTGCAAAAGAAAAATTTAATAATCAAAAATTATTTACGCATAAATAAATTCCAGCAAAGTCGATAAGTTAATTCGTGAAAACAACCGTTGCTGGAAATGAAAGAATTAAATCGCTCGCAAAGAGAACTTCGTCAAAAATAGAGGAAGTAAAGTCTGCCTGTCAATGAAAACTGTGTTGCTGCTGAAGTAAATTCGCACTTTCAGCCTTTTAGTTTGCAAAAAATATAAAAACTTCACAAACTTCTCTGCCTTAACAAATTTTCTCAACTTCGCTTTCGAAAGAATGAATGAAAATGAAAATGCAAAGCCAATTTAAGGCTGAGAAAATCGACCCATTTAGCAAAAATTAATTGTTTACAATTAATTCAGTTTGAACTCGGCTGGCACTTGTCTTTCGAATGGCAATTTCCATCTTCAGCATAAGTCATTAAAGAAAGTTTCTAATTTCGTCGCCAGTCGAGTGAAGTTTATATTTCTTCTTTCTTTTCTCAGCAATTTGCCTAGAGAAATTCGAATTTTCTCATTAAATGGGTTTTGGAAAATAAAATATTAAAATAATATTTTATGTGTTGTTTCCAACCCGTTCGTTAAAATAATTAAATAATAATATTTAATTATTTTTTCATCCGAAGGAAAATTTCGAATTTGAAATTTCCCTGTGCCTCTGCGAATTTTAATCTTGCCAAGAGATATTTTTTTTACTTCAGGCGAATTTCACCTTTGCCAGACATATAATTTGATTTTTCAATTAAATTTCCAATTGTCTGGACTTAGGCAAATTTTTAAATCTTTTGATTTTTTCTAGGCAAACAATTAAATCTTTGCTCATCCAAGTGATTTTCATGACACACATGGCCTAGGCGTGTTTGCATTGTGCAATTTTTTCATTTTACCATGCTTGGGTGGACTTGCACTAGCAATTGCCATTAAATTTTAGCAAATGGCGAATTTTCCTTTGTAATTTCACCACCTCCAAACATCCTGGAGCGAACCTCTTTGCATTTCACCCCTTTCCAACCTTCTTGGAGCGGACTTCATGTGTCTTTTGCAATTCTCCTATGTGCTGGGCGGACTTTGAGTGTTTTTTGCACTTTGCACATGGCATGGGCGGACTTTGCTTGCCTTTTGCACTTTGCATTGCTGGGCGAACTTGCCAACTTTCTTACCATTCATCTTGCTGGGCGGACTTTGACTTGCATTTGCATCTCCCAACTTCCTGGAGCGGACTTGCCAACTCTCCTGCATGTTTGCCTTGGGGCGGACTTCAACTTCCTTTTGCAATTTTTCCTTGCAAGTGTTGGGCGGACTTCACTATCTCCCTGCAAGTGTTTGGCGGACTTCCTCTTCTTTTTGCAATTTTCACTTTGCATATGCTGGGCGGACTTCATCATTTCCTTGCAAGTGTTGGGCGGACTTCATTTGCACTTCGCCATTTTCTCTTCTTCATGCATGTCCATGCCTTAGGCGAATTTTTTAGATTTTCAAATTTTTACCCATTTTTCTCTTGCAACCTTCTGAAGTTGATGTTTACGAAGCCATGACCTGCATACTTTCCCGAAATAGAAACTTTCTAAAAATAGAAATTTTCCAAAAATAGAAACTTCCTAAAAATAATCCCTAAAAAATAGGGATCCCAGAATGTGCTAAAAATGCCAAAAAAAGTCCCTAAAATTTAGGAAGTGTTAGAATTGATTGAACGGACAGTCGATCTTCGTCCACAAGGCCTTCTAAGCGCTTTGGCAACGTTCTATGATTGATTCGGGTTCACAATCATTTCTTGGCTCGGATGACCTTCAAAATTTCAAATTCTAAGTACCCCACCAGAAAGACCAAAACTCAGAAGCAAAACTACCAGAGGAAAAAAAAACACTAGGGTCCCCATTTGCAATGGGACGATGTGTGAAAAGGTCACAACAGGTTCCTTGGTGGATGGCCTGCTGTCCCAGAATTTTGATGCTGGACAGAGTTAGAGGAAAAGAAATTATTTTTTTATTTTTTGTACTATTATAGTAGATATACCCCCACTGCCCCCAAAATATAAAAGTTTTGATGTGTCCAAAACCTCATCCCACAGTCCTGGAAACTTGGAGAAACACTGACAAATAATGATGATATCTGGGATAACATTTCTAGTCATATGTATAACATAGTGTCTTTAAAGGAAGTATGGGCTAGATACTATTAGTTTGTTCTTGAGTAATCCAACCTCATTAGTAGCTAGTTCATAGCAGGAAAATTCTTTCTCAAGAGTAACTCAACAAACCAAAAATCAATTTATTGAAAAATGGGGGGAAAATTAGGTTATGGTTATATTTATGGAAAAATATGAATACATCATTGTAGAAATCAGGGAAATCTAGAAAGCCTAAATATTTTTACCAAAAAAATACGATTTAATTGTGGGTTGCAATTTTACAAAGTAGCCGGATACACCCCCACACCTCCCCAAGCGCACGTATCCCTGTATCTGTACTAGATACGACACAGATACATGTTGGATACCGTACCCACACGTGCCCAAAAAAATCTGATTTTCTAGCCATGCCAGATACTGTGTGATTTGATTTTCAAAAAATTTGATGTGAATCCTCGTAAACTTAATCTTAAAAAACATCAATTGTGCAATATTTTTTTTTGTTTTGAATAAACAAAACCTACACCAAATGAGGAAGACAAATGAAACCTTTTTCTATTTCAGCAAACCTTTTTTCTGGGTCTTCTTGTAGTGCAACCTTACTATTTTTTTTTCTGGTGTCTTAATTTTTATAGATTTAAGAAAGTTAATTGTTTATAATTTTATATTTATATTATGTTGTTTAAATGTAAGATATTTCTAAAAAAATAAAATTTAGTCTTTAAATATAAAAAAAATTTATTCATATATATTTAATTGTTTATTCTTGACTAAATTATTAATATTTGAATTTTAATATTATGTTAATTTATATTCACTTATTTGCTAAGTTGCCGCTTCAAGTACAGGTTCAGATACGGGTGTGTGTATGCCGATACAACATTTTTTTTTCCTTGGGTACATGTACAGGTACGGGAGTATATATATATAATTTATAAAATATTAAATTATAAACATAATGCCATAGACTCATAAGCATGTTCAAAATTATATGCATAATGCCATAATGCCATAGAATATTGAAATACGGTAATACCTCATATAATCGTATTCAAAATTTGCAAAAATGGTTTTTTTTGCTCTTTTGAGTTTGCAAAATGAGCTTCATTTGGTCAGCCAAGGGAATATAAGGCATTTTTGGCACTTTTTAGGGTTTTATTTTATGTTTTTAAATTGAGTTTTTGCCTTTTGTTTTGTTGGATGACGTGGGTCCACCCGGGTCCTTTTGGGTTCGCCACGGGTTCGACCAGGGTTCGTCCTTGGCTACCCGGGTTCTTTGTGGGTCCCACAGAGAACCCAGGTAGCCAAGGGCGAACCGCCAAAAGAACCGTAAAGAACCACAAACCCAGGAGTATTTTAACCAATACGGGCACCTAAAGTGAAGAACCTGGTAACTTAGCCTATTTACTTTTAAAGCAATGAAAATCTCCTCTAATAACTTAGAAAATTATGTTAAATATATGTGTGTGTGTTTTTTATGAATGTCGTACCTAGCCATATCCATATTGGGGGTCTTAAAAAATGGTCGTATCCATATCCGATACCGTATCCGTATCCGTGTCCATCCAACTTTGCAATTTTATCAGGATCTATTTGTAATTTAGTTGCAAGTCCCAATTTTATTGGGATTTATCTACAATTTTATTGGTCAAAATCTCATTCATGATTCAACCAATATTTTCAGGGAATAACTATACAGGGGCAAGAAAAGATAAATTGTGATTTATTACGATTTTTTAAAGATTAGTACTTCTTTGAGCCAAATATTTGATGCTCTTTTACTTACTCTTTGAACATGTCTTAGCCTTCAATTGATTGCAGTGTTTATAATGGAGAACAAATATCCTTGATAATTCGTTCCATTAACCAATTTATTAAAGTAATTTTATTCATAGTTGTTTCTATAATCATCATGGAGTCGACTTCAAGTTCAATATTGAGAAAGCTTCAACCTTTTCCCTTACCAATCTGAACACCAGTCAGTAAATGTTAATAAGGGTCAACAAATGTTATTTATAAATTTCTAATTGGAATTTAATGTACTATCCTGGCACTAAATAGTAACTCCACCCTAAACCTAATCATATATTACTATTATTTGCATGGAAAATATGAGTATTTATAATCAAAATTTCATGAATTTCATGAGTTAAGAAGATAGTGTCATCCCCATATCTTGGACCACTATTGCTTCTCTTATGTTTTGTGTTGTATCAAACCATCCTCCAATATTTGGCATGTGCAGTTGATTTGTTTTTGTTTTAAAGACCTATTGGGGGTCATAACAAGACACCCCTTAAAATACCCATTTACCTGAATAAGTCTGACTTGTCTAGCAATAATCCAATGCTCCCAAGTAGTTTTAGTTTCCTGATTTTCTTGTGCTTTCATACAATAATCAAATAGGGTTTTGTGCATGTTGTTTTTCTTTTTCAATGTCAATATAAAAGGGAAATATTTTATATCTTTGTAAGTGCTTTATTTAGGAAGCTAAGATGAAATTCTGGGTGTATTTCTAAATGTGATGTTAAATCTAGCTGTTATAAAATTCCTTTTCTCTTTTCTAATATTTAAAATCATCTGGAATATATCAAAGAAGCAAACATCATTTTTACTAAGGGCCGTTTTCCTTTCTAAAATGTTTGTCTACTTTTGCTGTCAAACATTAGCATGTCTTTCGTGATTTGGTAACTCTTTACTTCTTGTTCGTGGAATTGTGGGTAAGCACAACTTTTGAAGTTTAATTAGATTCTTAATTATGTCTACTTTTGCTGTCAAACTTTAGCATGTCTTTTGTGATTGGTAACTCTTACTTCTTGTTCGGGGAATTGTGGGTGAGCACAACTGTTGAAATTTAACTCGGTTCTTAGTTTTGTCTAGCTTTACTGTCAAATTTTAGCATGTCTTTTGTGATTGGTAACTCTTCTTGTTTGTGGAATTGAGGGCGAGCACAACTGTTGAAGTTTAACTGGGTTCTTAGTTGCTTGAAAATCAAAGGATGCTCATAAATTTAGTGTGCGTGTATGGCTAATAAATTTCTTTTTAGTAGGCCATATTTAGAAAATATTTTAATGTTGAAAATTAGTTCAAGCCTTGAAGTTTTGTGCAAGTTAAGTCTATCCATTCTGATTAATCTATTAATAACAACAATGATTTTGTTGTTCTATTTACTAGTTTGAAGTAAAATGTCATGCCTCCTGATCCTGCATAGAAATTAAAATAATCACTAACCTAGGGAGACTTCAAAAGGCAGCGATCATTCCATTAATTAAGGAAGTCAAAACAAAAAGGCAGCGGTTGGATTTAGGGAGGGGTGCATCCCTTGTAAGGGGTGCAATAATCACAAAGGTTGTGACTATTCACCCCACCATGAAGGATATATAAGAACGAAGAATCATTTGGTGAAAGGCATCAAGGAAAGGAATTGGAAAAGAAAAATAAGAATTTGAAATTATAAGAGATCTATTGGAAGAAATATTATTTTAGCAAGAATATTATTGGGAAGTAAGTTTTAAAATATAATTAAGAATATATATATATATATATATATATATATATATGCATTATAATTGGATAAAATGATATATGATTAACAATTAATAGAATAAGATTCCTTTAGCAATCTATTTTGAATTTATAGAAGTGTTTACAAATAGGGAGGTTGATCAACCTTCTGGGTTCACGAGATGGGAAGTACTGGCTTTGCCTTCACCAAGTACACCACCCTCAAGATGCAACACTTGTGGGGCTAGGAGGCGTATGAGTGCTCCCAGGCTTGTTAAGGGAAGTAGTTTTCATGCATCTTATCAGCCACACCACCTTGAGTTGCAGCACTCATGGGCTGGGAGGCATATGAGTGCTCCTAGGCTTGATTGAGGAGGATTGAGCACCTCCAAGGTGGACCGAGGGATGGTGTGGACTTGAGATCCTGCCATGTTCATGGGCTAGGAGGCAGATAAGTGGTCCTAGGCTTGAGAGAGACTTCTCGAGTACACCACTCCCAAGATGTAGTGCTTGTGGGGCCATGAGGCGTATGAGTGCTTCGGGCTTGGGGGTCTTCTCAAATACGCCACTCTGAAATGGATGGACAAGGATCCACCCATGCTCTCGCGATACAAGGACAACCATCTTTGAGATTGCGGTTTTTAAATATTTTTAGAAATTCCTAATAGGATTGACTATCAAAATATGCTTGAGACTAATTATTAGTGATGTTAAGTTATTTTGAATTCAAATGTTAATGATGATATGAACTTTAGATCTAACTATTATAATGTTTTAGCTATGGTGTATTGTTCTCAATATTATACTATTTTATGTATTAATTTGAATATAACCATAAAGGTGATACTTGTTATTGCTAATATTGATTTTTAGTGTTTATTATTGTTTTGTAGGCCTAAATTAAGGAATATCTTGAAAGGGGACATTAAAATGGTATCAGAGCCTTGATCCTGCTAGCCTGAGGATCAAGAAGGGTAGTTTATGCAATTAAGCCAAAGGACTCAAAGGGCATCGAAAAGAGAAAGAAGGAAACTTGCAGAAAGAAATAACCCTACTCAAAGCAACAAATGGAGTGAACTAGGAAATGAATTGAGGGCCTTCATGGAACAAAACGAGAGGACAACTCAAGCACTCCTCCAAACCCTACAAAACATGAATAACACAATCAACGTTATTAGACCCAACCAAAGAAATGGAAGGGATTCATTCATAAAATAGCGATAGATCGCCACTAGGGTCAACACGTAGGTTAACAAGACCCTCATTCCTACCTAGGGAAGGACCAACAAGAGAAGAAGAAGAAACCATTCCACCAATTAATGAATTTGACGAATATGTTGGGGCCTGCTCAAGGTTGGACCTTGAAATTAGGAGAAATATCTCATTTGAGTCATATTGTGACGCAAGATCGCGGCTATTTGTAGAAAGGAAAAAGACAACCAAATAAAGACTTATGCCAAAGGGTGAGTAAAATGAGCCTCTTCAATTTTGATGGGTTAGGAAAGATCACCACACATTCATGTGTCCAAAATTTGGATACCTATTTTATCCTTAGTCCCAGGTGTACGTTCACAATTGAGCATTTCCTGTACAACATCGTGCGCACCTTCTGGAGTTTCGAATGGGGGTTGTGAGTTGTCGATCATTTGGTTAGGCCAAGGTATTTGTTGTACATTGAAGACACTCTGAGAGGTTTCTCTATACATCCACGTGTGGGCTTGGCTTCATAATGAGCGAGCTGGTCAAGCTATCGCCTTACTGCGTGTTGGACTGGAGTGCAACAACATGGAAACATTTGCCCACTTTGTTGAATTCAACGAGAACCTCTTTTCACCTATGCAGATCGAGCATATGCAAGAAGTCATTGAGGCCATTAGGGTCCTCTTTTTTACTCTTTGCGTCTAACACCCCCACTGCTATTAAATCCCTCTTTTTTGTGATGATGTAATACAAACATTTTACACTAAATATATTTATCTTTTTGGCTTTCGAAATGCTTTGTCTTATGGAATCTCTTGGAAATCTTATGTTCGCTTTTATGTTCATTGCTTTCATGTGATAAGTTCTTCACTTTATGCTCATGGATGTGTTTCTCATGAAATTTGTATTTCTATAACTTTCTTTTTTTGCAAACATATCACTATTAATGAAGCGATATTCGGCCTCAAATGCACTAGTTATCTGTTTATGGGTAGGTTCTTGAAATACTTTGAAGTCCGCCTTAGTTATGAAAACCTGCTCATTAACCCTCTCGTGTTTTAACAAATAGCACTTAGGAAAGTAACCATAGTTTAACTTGAAAAGAACGATGGAAAAAAAGAAGTTTTGGGAACCCTGTCGGGATCCAACAAAGGTTTCGAAACTTCGTAATACACCGCCGAGTGACTTCATTTCTTTTTTAATCTTTGCCCCTGTTGGTTCACTTTTTCGGTTACATAGTTATTTCAGTAACACTTGACCAACTACAACTTGCCACAAAGATTGACACAAAAAGATTTTAAAGATTAAGATTGTCGGGTGGGAAAGAACTTTTGAAACTTCGTCAGTATCCGACATTGGTTTGAAATATTGGTTAAAAACGAACAAAGGAAAACTTTTGATTTAGCTAAGTACTTGGTGGGGTTTCCTTTGTTTCAAAAGGGGTGATTCAAAATGACGGCAACAGTTGGCTTTGACTAGGGGCAAGCACTGTGAAGGACGAAGATATGAACCTAGACTTAAAATTTTGCACACCAGTTTGTTATCCATTGCACAACAGAGTCACGATCACTTGTTAAAGGATCAAACACACCAAAAACGGGACACACCAAAAATGGGCCATAGCCCCAATTCAAAACAATGAAGAAAAGCAAACCAATTACAAGATAGGGGACACCTACCAACCACACAAACCAAAATTAATTATACATATCCATTGACAGGCTGAGGAAAGTATGATCCACGACGGCTAAGGGGAGCATGCTTTTGTCCTACTTGCACATTTAGAAGCACTGATTGATTACAGAAAGGACTTACATAGCTAAGGGTTCCTTGCACCTTTCCCTCGCATGTCTGGATCAACTTTTGAATGAAAAGACCCCAGGTTGTAACTTCAGCCGCATCTCTAGTTAGGTTGGCCTTCAAGGGAGTTATCCCAGTGATTGTGACAAATGAAAAAGAATTGCTTGGAAGCCGATCAGCCGGTGAGGAGGAAACATAAACCACCTCATTCTTCTTGCTCAATGCAGGCACCTCATTGCTTAGAATAATCTCTGCAAGGACCAGAGGCCCGTGTGCGTTTCCAGAATTATTCACTCCTTCCAATCCACAAACGAATGTAGTCTTCGTCGAGAGTTGTTGTTTGGTGGGAAACTCCAACGCCTCTTTTGTAAGAGAACCTTCCAACACAAGTTTCTCGTCAACACATTCCTTCTCCTGTTTTACTTTTTTTTTGTATTTCAATTTTAGGAGTAGGACTTTCTTCTCCTTTTTTGTGTACCAGAGTGGGAGGATGTAGAACTACAAGCCCCTTCCCATCATTTTCCTCAGTTCTTTCTTTATCCCAAATCATTTGAAAGGGTTGTCCAAGAGATACTGAATTTACTTCAACCTCAAAATCAGGTGATTGCTCGACATTCTTTAGTGTAAGGGTGATAGACTCTAGGGTAGGACTTGTGATGTTGCGGAAGGGAGGATCTTCTTTGTCCTCTAAGCTATCAAAATCTTCATCTTTCGATCTAGAGTTCAACGTAAACTTCACTCTCACTTCCCACCCTAAGTGTGTCTAAAAATTCTTCCCGATGTGATATGACCAAGTTCGAGGAATTGGTCTTGGACAATTCATCACTGCTTAGCACTCTGAGAACTTCGCTTGGAATGTGGTTTGAACCTAGGGAAGATTCATCTTTTGGACGTTCGCAATGTCTTGACAATTTCTCTTCTATTCTTATGGCCTCAGTCTTTACTGCTTCAAAATCATCTATGCCCCTTCTTATTAGGACAAAATGAATTTCAGGATGGAAAGCATGCATGAAGGCTGCCACCAAATTGGATTGGGTAGGCCTATTGGAGCACATAATTCGTTCCAAGATTCTGGTGAATCTATCAATAAAGCTTTTGACATCTTCACCTTCGCTTTTTTGTATATTGAAAAGAGACGTCAAAAGTGTCGCTACATTGGCCACTATCTTGAATCGCTCAGTAAACATGTCTCTCAAAGTGTTCCAATCAGTAATGTATCCGTTGTCAAGCCATCTAAACCATTTTGCTGCTCGACCTTCTAGAGATGCAACAAAAAGTCAGACAACCACATCTTCAATAATTCCGGAGATAGCTCATGCAGCGGAAAAGGCATGTATATGATCTTCAAAATCTCGCGCACTTTCCCCAATGAACGTCGGAAAATGTTCCTTTTGTCGGTGTAGGTTTTTTTTTCCTAGTGGGTTAATTTATTTTCCCTTAGTCCTAGGTTTTTCCTACATTTAATTAAGCTTTCTCAAGATAATAAAGTGAGTTTATTACTAGGAGATAAGTGTGTGGTGTCCCCTTCCTTAAAGGGTGGAACGACTTTCCACTTTTGGTGGCATCCTCCACTTTTGGTGGTCCATCCCCACTTTTTGTGGTTGATTCCTATTGGTTGGATTTTCCATGTACTTTCTCTCCTAAGTTCTATATAAACTCACTACCTAGCATGCATTGATCTTCTTGCAATCTTTTGCATTGTATCTTTTTAGCTTGGAAGCTCTTAATGCAATTCTGTCACATCGACATTGCATAATCTCTCAAAGTTCTGGTTTGTATTCTTATGTTTTTCCAGTTTATGTAACTTTGATTTTCTCTTAAAAAGTTCCTTCGGCTAATCAAACTATTTCAAATTTCTAACATGGTATCCGAGCTTTTGTTTTGAGAATCTAAGTTCATAGATTCCTGATTGAGAGATTGAGTTTTCTTGTAAAGATCTTGTAAATTCACGTATGCTTTTCTCTTGCGTTTTTAACGATCTAGAGAATCAGAAAGGATTTGCAAAGATCTAATAGCCTCTTCATATTGCATGTGTTTTGTGAGATCTAAGTGATTGTAGCATTTCTGGTTATATTGGAAACATTTTTTACTATTCCAACGTGTCCAAAAGGCTCAAGAATGTCAAGATTGGCTTTTATTTCATCCAAGTTGGAGATCATTTGACATGGTTGCAAACGGGGGTTTGAAGCTCAAATTTGGCAAACAACTTTTTATTAAAGCATTTTCGGCCTAAATGGACCTTGCCATTTGTTAGTTTTATGATCAAAATTGCAATAAGTAGAAAACTCAACACATGAAACAATGAACACAGTGATTACCTTGGGAAAACCCTCCTACTCGAGGGAGAAAAACCCAACAACAATAGTCTCTTATATATTAGAAGAAAAGTGCAGAAAAGTGCATACAAAATCAGGCCCTACACAAGGCCGAGACTAATACAATGAATGGAGACACTTCTCCTTAAAGCGAAATACAAAAGATGACACTTCTTCTTAGAATCGAATCTGCTGCTAGGAGGCGAACTGTTATTGTTGTTGAAGATGCAAATTGGAGAGTGAATGAATTGATGATGAAAATGAGAGGACTCCATCCTCTATAAATACCAAACTAGGTGGCCTTTTCTCTAGGGCAAACCTAGAGCAAATATATTTTATTTATAAGAGATGAAGGTTGACCTGCCTTGAGCAAGATATAATTAAGGAAAAATATCTCCCGAAGCTACCAAACACTAACACATTAGGTTCAAAAGGCCCAAAAATCCCTATTCTCATATAAAATTTGTCTATTTTTAGACGAATTTTATTTTTGGAAATTTTTTCTTTTGCTAGGAGGGTCGTCACTACAAACTAAATTTAGCCATTTTAAAAAAAAATTATAACTTTTTGCTACGTTGTCTGTTTTTTGCAAACGAGATATCGTTGGAAAGCTGGAGACAAGCACTTTCCATCCATAGAGGTATTGGAAAGAAAATTTTCCATTTTGTTGAGGATCGTAAAATTCAAGCAGGTCTGATTATATTTGTTAAAGATGTTTCACAGATTTCTTCTCATGATTTCGAATGTGCTGATTGCAGAACATTGTCCGATTTCTATGTTTGCATATCAATGATGGAACTCCTATTTGTAAGAGGAGAGACCCGCCTCTAAGGGATGCGTCCCTTGAGAGGACGTGTCCCTTTGTATGCGGACTGTCTACAGTCTAATACTGTTTGTTATGTATGTATTAACACATACACACCCTTCTACATGCTGCCGGGTGACTTCAAGAGGATTCCGATTTCAAACAAATGCAGAATATAAAATCACGGGAATGATCGAATTTATATGACTGCTCATAATTTCGATTTAAATGTTTCCTTTAGAAATATCATAGTATGTATGATAATTTCAATCACTTATGAATGACAATGATACGTGCATCACTGTCATTCATATCTGACCGAAGCTATCATCCATTAACACATTTTCTACTTGCTATTGCAAGTTGAAGTTGTTTGGTGGAAATTTCTTCAAAAGGCCATAACTTTTGCCCTGGTGCTCCGATTTTCGAAAACAAGTAGGCGTTGGAAAGGTCATGAAGAGTTTATTTTGTATCAGAATTTGTAAGTTTGGCTATTTTGAGCTTATTGAGCATTGTTTCTTGGAAAGGCTTTGTAAATGCACTAAATTATTGCCAACCTTATAATATTTGGGGGGTAGAGGGGGGGTGATCTTTGATACTAGTGAAAAGGGTGGGAGTGTATAGGTGTTCTCTTTTGGTGTTCCTTTGTAATCATTTGAGGATTGTATCATGGGTTTTTCTACTCATCCTTTTGTGATAATTTTGGATAAGGCTAGTTATGAGTCTTGGAATAAAGGCATTCTAACCTGTCTCAAATGGCTAAAACTTTTGCCTTACCTTTATGGGCTCATGCCTAAACCAGACACACCTAGAAGGAAATCAGTATGGGGTAATAGAGTTGATCATGTATTAGGTATCATTTGTTCTTGTGTTGATACCTACACTATGTTGGTTATAGCGGACATTGAATGTCCCCACACACTTTGGACCAAAATTTGGGAGATGTTTGGAGACCCTCATGTTTCTCCATTCCCATATGATCCTACTACAGATTGCCTCATTCCACTTGATGATGCAAATAATATACCCTATGATGATGCTACTTTAGAGGAGCTTAAGTATTATGCACGTCTTGAACGTTCAGATGACACAGAGACTTCTCTTCTTGCTTCTCATCCTCAAGTTAAGATAACATTGACATCACCTGTTGCAACTTCAAATTCCAGAGATGCTTCTTTGAGAGCCTCTAGAGATTCATTGCAGCAGGATCATTTATGTCTTTTGGATTCTGTTCATTGGGACCAATTTCTACTAGACATCTCTTGTTTATTTGTAGAGTCCTTCATTTTGGATCTAGATGACACTATTGAGGACATACATCTTCTTTTCGAGGACCACTCTTTTGTCTTTTCATCTACTGTTGCTACTTCAAAGTTTAGAGTTGCTTCTTCGAAAGCTTCCAATGACTTCTTGCAGCAGGACATCCATTGTCTTCTTGATTCAGCTTGGGATGATCTCTTGACAGGTATTTCAGACTTGTTTATAGAGGCACAAATTACAAATTTGGGAGAAATTATTGAGTGTATTCATCTTCTCTTTGATGATGTTGATTCTTCTTTAGTTGTTGTGAGGGAACACTTTGACCCTCTTGTTCATTCTCTACATGATCATCCTTACAGTTTGACATGAGTGTGGATACTTTGGATCATAATTTGGAGAAGACATCTTCAGAGGAGATACTTGAGTCTTTGGCTTATGCTCTATATCAATCTCTAGGAGATTCTGATTTGTCATCTTCAATAGTGTGGCCTAGAATGCCCGATTTGATTGTGACAGCTTTCAGCATCGACGCAGGGACACTTGAGCCAACCTCAGAGACTTTATACATCTTGCACTTTCTTCCTACATATTCCTTTTAGGACTTGGGAGATAGCGTGCATACACCTTTGGTTGTGTTTCTTCCTAAGGGGAGGAACGTTGTTCGACGATCATGGACCATCTTCTCCATATAGTTTCGAGCATCTACAATTGGATCTCCTTTGGGGGGGCTACTTAGCCCTTTTCTTCTCTCTCTATTTGTGGGGGTGGGGGGAGGGCTTCTTCTTCCTTGGGGGGAATTTGATATGTACATGGGTACTTAACATGGCCTCATTTGCCAGGACCCATCATCTTTTACATCCTCCTAAGTTGTGCTTAAGGGGGAGTGTTGGTGTAGGTTTTTATTTTCTTAGTGGGTTAATTTAATTTCCCTTAGTCCTAGGTTTTTCCTACACTTAATTAAGCTTGCTTAGGATAATAAAGTGAGTTTATTACTAGGAGATAAGTGTGTGGTGTCCCCTTCCTTGAAGGGTGGAACCACTTTCCATTTTTGGTGGCATCCTCCACTTTTGGTGGTCCATCCCCACTTTTTGTGGTTGATTCCTATTGGTTGGATTTGCCCCCTACCTTCTCTCCTAAGTTCTATATAAACTCACTACCTAGCATGCATTGATCTTCTTCCAATCTTTTGCATTGTAACTTTTTAGCTTGGAAGCTCTTAATGCAATTCTATCACATCGACATTGCATAATCTCTCGGAGTCCTGGTTTGCATTCTTATGTTTTTCCAATTTATGTAACTTTGATTTTCTCTTTAAAAGTCCCTTGGGTTGTTCAATCTATTTCAGATTTCTAACACCCTTGATCCTTCGAGAAGGGGAGAATATCTTGATAACGCCAGGGGTCCAAAATGGGCTCTCCATGGTTGCAATGATGAGGAAGCCATCAAAATAAATTATGAATGAGGAGGTAGGATTCTTTTTGACAAAGTCGCCAATCTCTAAAAAGAGATAATATCTTGATTTCAATCAATTCTAAGGTGGCTCTCTTTAGGCTGGTGGCGGGTTCTGGTTCCGATTAGGTTGAGGTGGCGGATTAGGATAATGCACGATCCTGATCTTTGGAAACCTCTCAACCACAAGTCTTGGCAGGCGTCGTGCACATTCTTCTTCTTCTTCAAGCACAAAGCTTACTCTCATATATTTCGTCGCGCTTCTTCGGTACTGCCACGCAAGAGTGTTCAATTGGGAGATGATGTCTTCTTGTTCCAATGTAACCTAATCTAAGCCTGGCTGCAAAACAGGAAAGATATTTTCATGCGGAAACACCATCTTTGATCATGATATGGATAAGGCGACCATCAAAGTCTTTACACAATTTTCTCTATCGGAGTTGCCAAAAATCTGTTGGTGAACAGATTTATCCTTGAAATGTTGAATACAAAATGATTCTATAATGCCCCAAGAAGGACTAGTCGATTAACAATAGTTGGAGAGATCACCATTGCATTAGTGATCTTCCTTTGAATTTTAATTGAGGTACAATTCCATCTTTTGATATAATTTTGATTTTTTGAAAATATATGAAAGCGGGGGTATGTTTTTGACCAGAAAGTAGGAAAGGAAATCTAACATTTACTCATAGCCATGAAATAGATGTGAAGGAAAATGCTTTTAGAAGTAAAGAGAACTAAATTAAACGTTGAAGATGGGTTGGCAAACAATTAATATCGTAGCTCACAGACTAGACTAGCAAAGCTTGCTAACTCGACTCAATACAATCTTAACATTTGTTGTAAATAAATAAATCAAACACCATTGAATAACACATCCCCATAGGGAAGGAATATTCAAATGTTCATCTAAGCTCACAATTTACTACACAAACAATAAACATTCACATCAATATATTAAAACAGCAAAATTGATCCTTCTGTTATGATCGATTCTCACTCATGCATCATAGTGCAAGGGGGATCAAAATGTTGGACCTCTACAATATCCAACGAAGGGATATTTAAAAATCTTACATCATAACGATTGGGGTTTCTTGAATATCAACTGTTGTCTAGCCAAATAAAAAGGCTGGCTGAAAATCGACTAATTCCTGTCAGATTATGACAACATAGTCATTAATTGCTATTTTTAAGGGTGGTTATGATTACGTCCCCATTTTGATCGATATGATGAGGGAATGAATTGGCGCTTGTTGTAAGCAGGCCACATGACCTACTCCTGTGTGAAACGTCTGCCAATCTCTTGTGACTGTTGGCAAGCCACCTAGGATTGCTTTCGTACAATTTCTTTAAATGCAGAGGATTTCGTTGATGTTTGAATCTTATTCACTAAATTTGTATCACATTACCTTGTTGAGTTCATTGAGTTTGAAGTAATTTGGATGTACTTTCAGCATTTACTTCTTTCAAGCGAACTCAACTAGTTCTCTCTGTCTCTCCCTTCTATAAATCAACTTCACCACTGTTTACTTGCACCATGTTAGTCTTGCTTCAAGCATGTCAAGCACATCGAGTGATATAGTTGTGGGAAGTGATTTCCTGGTTATTGAGTGTAGCGCCATTCGTAGGTTGGCCATACACCAGCTCAGGGACATCTTCTTGATCCACAGTGATTCGGAAGAAG
The DNA here is from genome assembly GCA_007115665.2 of Sequoiadendron giganteum. Lineage (NCBI taxonomy): Eukaryota > Viridiplantae > Streptophyta > Pinopsida > Cupressales > Cupressaceae > Sequoiadendron > Sequoiadendron giganteum. The sequence continues at coordinate 649,682,188 of CM021102.1, forward strand.
ATGCAATTCGTAAGATCATCAGCGAGCACTTCATGTCCCAAGTGCACATTCAAAATTCCAATCTGCTTGAGCGTTTCTTGTACAACATTGTGCGCACCTTTGAGAGTTTCGAATGGGGTCTACGAGTTGTCGAGCGTCTAGTTAGGCCAAGTTATTTGTTGTGCATTGGAGATGCTTTGAGAGGTTTCTCTGTACATCCACATGTGGGCTTGGTTGGTGATGCAATCTGCATTGCCTTTGTGCTTCGTAATGAGAGAGTTGATCAAGCTATCGCCTGACTGCATGCTGGACTGGAGTGCAACAACATGGAAACCTTCGCCCACTTTGTTGAATTCAACAAGAACCTCTTTTGACTTGTGCAAATCGAGTGTATGCAAGAATTTATTGAGGCGATCAAGGTCCTCATTTTCACTCTTTGTGTCTAACACCCCTTGTGCTATTAAATCCCTCTTTTTTGTGATGATGTAATACAGACGTTTTACGATAAATCTATAATTATATCTATCTTTTTGGCTTTCGAAATGCTTTGTCTTATGGGAATCTCTTGGAAATCTTGTGTCCGCTTTTATGTTCAGTGCTTTCATATGATAAGTTCTTCACTTTATGCTTATGGATGTGATAAGTTCTTCACTTTATGCTTATGGATGTGTTTCTCATGAAATTTTTATTTTTGTAAGTAACTTTCTTTTTCTGCAAACATATCACTATTAATGAAGCGATATTCAGCCTCGAATGCACTAGTTATCTGTTTCTGGGTAGGTTCTTGAAATACTTCAGAGTCCGCCTTAGTTATGCAAACCTGCTCATATGTCGCCTTGTTGAATAAATTTTAAAAACACCGTAATTTGCTCATTAACCCTTTCTTGTTTTTACAAATAGCACTTAGGAAAGTAACCATAGCTTAACTTGAAAACAACGACAGGAAAGAAGAGGTTTGGGTAACCCTGTCGGGAACCGAAAAAGATTTCGAAACTTCGTAATACATCGTCGAGTGACTTCGTTTCTTTTTGAATCTCTGCCCTTGTTGGTTCACTTTTTTGGTTACATAGTTATTTCGGTAACACATGACCAACTGCAACTTGCCACAAAGATTGACACAAAAATATTTTTAAAGATAAAGTTGTCGGTTGGTAAAGAAGTTCTGAAACTTCATCGGTATCCGACATTGGTTTGAAAACTTGGGTAAAAATCGACAAAGGCAAACTTCTAATTTAGCTAAGTACTTGGTGGGGTTTTCTTTTTTTTTTTAAGGGGTGACTGAAAATGACAGCAACAAACATTGAAATCTTTGAGGGATTGAAGGTGGTCATGGCAGATGGGTTCACTACCCCATGCACACAAAGGATCCAACAATTGAGCATCACCATAGGAAGACATCCAATTAAGGAGAACTTCTATCTAGTAAATATGGGTGATACTGACATGGTATTGGGTATCCAATGGTTGCATTCGTTAGGGAGATATTTTCAAGACTTCCAAAAGATGGATCTTTGTTTCCAACACAATGGCCAAGAGTTAATTTTACAAGGTTTATTTGATGGGACCCGTAGGGTAGTATCATCCAAAAGAATGGAAGGAGCCTTTAGAAACGAAGAAGTAGAATGGGCTGCACGATGTATGATACTTGACAAAACGTCATCCAAAAGAGACAAAACTATAAATGTTGACAACCAACCTATCCTGATAGGAAGACATCCAATTAAGGTGGACCTCTATGTAGTTAATATGGGTGATATTGATATGGTATTGGGTATCCAATGGCTGCATTCGTTAGGGAGATATTACCAAGACTTCCAAAAGATGGAACTTTGTTTCCAACACAATGGCCAATAGGTAATTTTACAAGGTTTATCTGATGGGACCTGTAGGGTAGTATCATCCAATAGAATGGAAGGAGCCTTTAGAAATGGAGAAGTAGAATGGGCTGCACAATGTATGATACTTGACAAAACGTCATCCAAAATAGACAAAACTATACATGTTGACATCCAACCTATCCTAAACAAACGTAAAAAGGTTTTTAGCAACATTCCACCAGAACTTCCTCCAAAAAGGGATTTTGAACACACTATTGAACTTGAAGAAGAGGCCAAACCCATTATTATCGCACCTTATTGACACCCAAGAAAATATAAAAAAGAAATAGAGAAAACCATTAAGGAATTATTGGAAATGGGGCATATTCAACCTTGTTCTAGTCCCTTTGCCTCTTTTGTATTAGTAAAAAAGAAAGATGGTACCATGAGAATGTGTATGACTATAGAGCCCTTAATAAGAAAACCATCAAGAACCATTACCCCATTCCTAGGGTGGATGAGTTAATTGATGAACTTCATTGAGCAGTGTACTTTTCAAAAATAGACCTATGTTGTGGATATCATCAAGTTAGGATGAGGAAAGAGGATGTCCCCAAAACAACCTTTAGATGTCATTTTCGGCACTTTGAATTCCTAGTCTTACCCTTTAGAGTAAGCAATGACCCCACCACATTTCAATCTTGTATGAACCGTATATTTTGCAAACAATTAAGGAAATTCCTTCTAGTGTTCTTCGATGACATATTGATTTATAGCAAAAACTTAGGAAGACCACTTAAGACACATGAAGTGTTGGAGATACTCGAACAACAACCATTATTTGCTAAGATGTCCAAATGTGAATTTCGAGCGGATGAGATTTTGTACTTAGGGCACAAAAACAATGCCCAAGGAGTCAGCATAGTGAAGAAAAGATCAAAGCAATAAAGGATTGGCTAAGAACCTTAACTCATCTAAGGGGATTTCTAGGGCTTTGCAGTTATTATAGAAGATTTGTTAAAGGTTTTTCAAAGCTAACTGCCCCATTAACAAACCCAACTAAAAAGGGAGCTTTCTCTTGGAATATGAGGCTCAACAAGCCTTTGAAAAGCTAAAAGAAATAATGAGCCCTTGCCCAGTGTTAGCCATTCTAGACTTCTCATTACCATTTGAACTAGAGTGTGATGCTTCTGGGGAAGGGGTTGGGGAAGTATTGATGCAAAACAAACACCCTATAGCCTTCGAAAGCCACAAACTTAAAGAAACCGAAAGGAACTATTCCATTTATGTTAAGGTAATGTTAGCAATTATGCATGCCCTAGCCAAATTTAGGCAATACTTGGTTTGTGGGAATTTTGTTGTAAAAACTGATCATAATAGCTTAAGGTTCTTGAATCAAAAGGATTTGAATGACAGGCGAAAAAAATGGGTTAGTAAATTACAAGCCTATGACTTTGACATTGAATATATGAAAGGGAAAAATAATATTGTGGTCGATGTCCCATCTCAAAGACCCCATCTATGCTCCATGATGAATATGTTTGTAGAATGGAAGAACTCAATATTGGTAGAATATGCCAAGGACGCATTGGCAAGTGACATGTTAGAGGGAAAACTACCAAATGAAAAGTATAAAGTGGTAGAGGAACTCATCCTCTATAAAGATACACTTCCAGATCAAAAGTGAAAGAAAAGATCATGGGAGAATGCCATGATACTCCTCTTGCAAGTCATCAAGGATACTATAAAACTTACAAACAAATAAGGGAGAGATTGAAGAAACACACACACACACTTATATTGAGAGGGGGGGTGAATCAGTACAAGACAAACTTTTACAATTTATAACTTTAGCAATCATAAAGCAATAATAAAAGTATCCACACAAGCAAGTTCTAACAATAAAGAACACAAGATGCACACACGATTTTACGTGGAAACCCTTGCGGGAGGAAACCACGGAAAAATATTGCTTTTATAGGAAACTTCTTACAACTTCATAAGCAAAACCCACTGGAGACTAATACCCACCACTGAGCACCAACTCAGCAAGAGACTCCAATCGCTTCAACAAGAGGCTCCAACCGCACAATCTCCTCAAGTAGGAGGCTCCAACCTCCGCAAGAATAATTTGATAATTTAATTTGCGACAACCTTACCACCTTCACACAGATCTGCCAATTTTTCTCTCATAAATCTGCAATGTAGTCTTCTCAAATATGCATTGATGTCTTCACGTAAATCTGCAATAAGATCTTCACTAAATCTAAAATAATGTCTTCATAAATCTGCCATAATGACTAGAAAAATCTGCGATAATTTTATTTTTTTCAGATCTGCTGATATATAGAAAGATATTCATTAAAAGCTTGCCTTCAAATGACCTTCACAATTTCCTTTTTATATCTCTTCCAAAGGGGGCGACTCATGGAAAAGACATACACTTTGCCAAGAGATACAAACTTTCTTTTATAGACACCTCCTCATCTAGGTCGGCCAGCATTAAAAAATGACTTTATTTATTTTTTGTTTTCACCAAGGTGGGTACACCTATCTAGGAGGTCGTCCCACTTTGGGAGGGACGGAAAAATAAAAGTAATTTTATTTTTAAATATAATGACCCCTAAATAGGGCGGCCTCAAGAGGGGGGTCATCCAAGTTATTTTTATTTTTATTTTGCAATTTAAACCTCCAACATAGGTTGGCCCATGTGCCCTTTCTATCCTTTGACATCAATGACAATATTTTTCCAACAATCTCCCCCTTTGTTATTGATGGCAACCCTACAAAGTATTAATCTTGAAATGCAATAGGATCGTACTTCTCCCTTGATTGAATTGCTCCCCTTGACTCTACTCCCCCTTTGACATCAATGGCAAAGGTCTTCAAACGCTGAAAGATAAGGCAATGAATGACTTCCCTTGAACATATGCTTCCTTTTAGGCATTCAATGATTGGATGAGAGTGATATCACTCCCAATTTCTCCCTTAGGTACTCAAAAGTCTCTTTTGGAATAGGTTTCGTGAAAATATTTGCAATCTAGTCCTTTGTAGCAACATACTCCAACTTCACTTTTTGCTCAAGTATTTGCTCCCTCAAGAAATGATACTTAATCAGAATATGCTTTGTCCTGGAGTGCATAATTGGATTCTTTGATGTGTTGATGGCACTCATATTATCACATAGTATGGGAATGGTATGCTCATACTCAACCTTAACATCTTTCAAAGTATTTTTCATCAATAAAACTTGTGTGCAACAAGATACTACTGCAGCCTTTGTTGTAGATAGGGAAACTGATGCTTATTTCTTGCTTGAACAAGATACAAGGTAATTTTCGAGAAAAAAATGCTCCTCCACTAGTGCTCTTCCTGTCATCAACACTGCCTTCCAAATCTGCATCCGTATATGTTGTAAGGGCGAAATCTTCATCCCTTGGAAACCACAATCCAAAATCCATAGTCCCTTTCAAATATTTCAATATTCTTTTGATTGCATTTACATGGGTTTCCTTCGGAGCAACTTGAAATTGTGCCACTAAACCAACATCTTGCATAATGTCGGGCCTTGTAGTTGTGAGGTATAGCAAACTACCAATCATGGATCTATACATAGTCTAATTTTCTGCAAGAGATTCATCATCTTTGCTAAATTTACAACCAATAACCATAGGAGTACTTACTAGATTACAATCTTCCATTCTGAATTTCTTTAACATCTCCTTGAAATACTTGGTTTGAGAAATAAAGATCCCTTTATCTGATTGAGAGATTTGCAACCCAAGAAAAAAAGATAGTTCTCCTATTGACATCTCAAATTCCCTTTGCATGCTAGAGGCAAAATCTTGGCACTTCTGATCATTGTTACCCCCCAAAATGATGTCATCAACATATACCACAACAATCAACAACTTATCTCCTTCATTCTTGCTATACATGTTGCTATTTTCAAATCCTCTTTTGAAGCCTTGCCCTTGAAGATCCTTGTCTAACCTTGAATACCAAGCCCTTGGGGCTTGCTTTAGCTCGTAAAGAGCTTTTTTTAATCTACAAACATAATCATCATTCTCTAATAGAATAAATCCTTCAGGTTCAATGTACACTTCTTCTTCTAGATTTCCATCTAGAAAAGCTGATTTGACGTCCATCTGATAAACTTTGAAATTCTTGAAGCTTGCAAGAGCTAAGAACATTATGATAGCTTCTAATCGTGCAACAGGGGCAAATGTTTCTTCGAAGTCTATTCCTTCGACTTGTGAATAACCTTTGCACACAATTCTCTCCTTGTTCCTTGTGACTTCCCCATCTTCATTTAGCTTGTTTTGAAAAACCCACTTTGTTCCATCGACGTTCTTGTCCTTAGGTCTTGGGACAAGCTCCCAAGTTTCATTTTTCCCTATTTGATCCAATTCTTCCTCCATAGCCTTGATCCAATATTTTTCACTTGCTTCCGAAAAGTTCTTTGGTTCAACTTTGGAAGCAAACACAAATTTGTATGTTCTATTGTATTAGCAAGTCTTCTTCTTGTCTAAATTTTTGTCTTTGTCTCCAATAATTAGATCTTCAGGATGGTTCTTTTGAACAAATCTAGATGGTGTCTGTGATGGAGTCTTCGGATTTCTTTGTGCAACTTTTCGATTTTTCAATTTCTTCCTTTGTTTCTTCTTCTTTGAAATTTTCTTCCTTTTGATAATTAATTTCTTGTACTATCTCCTTTTGATTCCTTTATTCGTCAACCCTCACATTTGCACTTTCAACAACTTTTTGCAATCTCTTCTTATACGATGCTTTACTCCTTGTGGAATATCCAAGGAAGATACCTTCACCACTTTTGGAATCAAATTTTCCCAAATCTTCCTCATTTCTTCTTATATAGCATTTGCTTCCGAAAACCTTGAATTATTTTACTGATGCATGCCTTCCCTTCCAAAGTTCATATGGAGTTTTGTTGTTATTACCCTAATTTGTACCCAATTTGAAATATAGACAATTGTATGAACCACTTCTTTCCAAAAAGCATCAGATATCTTGGAATCATTTAGCATAGCTCTTGCCATTCCTTGAATTGTTCTATTCTTTCTCTCAACTACTCCATTTTGTTGTGTTCTTGCAGCTGAATATTGTCTCTTTATCCCATGCCTTTCACAGTATTCTTCAAATTCATTTGAGGTAAATTCTCCTCCTTTGTCAGATCTAAGATATTTGATCTTCAACCCTATTTCATTCTCTACTGAGGCTTTGAATGCCTTAAACTTCTCAATTGCTTCCGATTTTTCTTTTAGAAAAGCTACCCAAGTCATCCTGGAATAATCATCAATCAACAACATAAAATAACTCACCTTGCAAGCTTTTCGTCGTTGTTGGCCCACACAAATCAGTGTGAATAAGTTCCAAAGGCTTCGATGTAGAATACTCCTTAGATTTGAAGCTTGTCCTTGTTTGTTTGCCATATTGACACTGTTTGCAAATGATATTCAAAGGCTTTGCTATCTTCAACATGTCTCTTACGGCTTGCTTTTTGCTGATCTTCACAATGTTATCAAAGTTCAAATGTCCCATCCTTCTATGCCATAGCCAACTCTCATCTTTTTGTCCCATATAAAATTTCTCACTTTTGACTTCATTGAGAGAATGTACAAATTACCATTTGTTCTATAACCATCAGCTATCAATTTTCCATTTTTCATGATTTTACATCCTCCAAAATGAAACATAAGAGTGTGCCCTTGGTCACACAACTGACTCACACTTAAGAGATTATGCTTTAATCCTTCAACATATAAGACATCCTTAGTTTCAGTTCTTCCATTATCCAGACTAAGTGTGCCTTTACCTTTTATGCTTGTTGTAGCATTGTCCCCAAATTTCACTATTCTTTCATTCACATTTTTTAGAGAGAGAAATTTGCTTTTGTCACTAGTCATGTGAGTTGGACAACCATTGCCAACGTACCATTTGTCTTTCTCATCTTGAGCATGTACTGCAACTTGTACAAGCATGGATTTTTCTTTCATTTCTTGTTCCTTCTTTTTCCAAACCTTGTTTGATTCATCCTTTTTCTTGTCATAAAAATCCTTCTTATTTTGTCTCGAAGGTTCAAGAAAAATAGTTCTGCAAAAACGTGTTGTGTGCCCAAAATTGTTGCACTTGTGACATATAATGTTATAATCCATCAGAGGAGCAAATGAATTATAATTCCTCTTCATGAGCTGAAAATCATTCTTTGTGCAAGCTCTACAATTTGCTGTTTTATGCCCAAACTGATTACATGAAAAGCAATAACCATGGAAAGAATATTCAAACTTGGTTGTGCAGGGCTTCCTTTGAGGAAAGGACCTTTTGAGGTTGTCATTATTAGTTATCTAAAACTGTGAGGCTTTACCCTCCTTGTTTTTCTCTTTGTTTGCCTCATTTTTGCTTTCTTCCCTTTTATTATCTTCTTTGTTCACCTTCTCTTTGTTGGAACTTTTGAGGGCCGCAACATAATTCTTACTTTCCAACATCTTTGTAGTTTGTGAACTTTCTCCATCAAAACCAAGACACTTTTGATAAATGGTGATCTTTGTGAGTTGATAAGGTCCTCTAATATTTCAGAGCTTTTATCAAACTTTATGTTTCTATTGAGCTGATCTTTAGTCATTTCTAGCTCCTTCCTCAAGGAAACGATTTCACATACAGGCTTCTCACACTCCAATTCCTTTGCTTTTAGCTGATCTTTAAAACATCTTCAATGTGTTTGGCTTCTTCTATTTAAGTCTTCAAATCTATAATTATCTTTTTGGACTTTTCTCCGTCTTCTCGAATTTGGTCTTTCAACTTTGAATTTTGCTTCTCGAGTCTTTTGATTTCGTTTATGGCGACAGTAAGTTCTTCCTCAAGATTTGCTATAGTATCTTTCTCTCTTTCAATCTCTTCATTTCCTTTTCCTTCGCACCTTGGAGCTTCTTCTTTTGTTTCCATGGCTATGAAAATAATTTATTCTCTATCACTTTTGGAGAAGCATTCATCACTTTCCTCGAATGAACTATCGCTTCCTTGAACATATAGGCTCTTTTTGTGTCTTCGGAAATTCTTCTTTTCAGATTTCCTTTGAGTGAACTTGTTATAATGACTTTTCTTGTCTTTTCCCTTGTCATAATATACTTCTTCGCTGCTATCACTTCCAACCTGTGGACATTTGGCAGCAAAATGACTTATATTACCACAATTAAAACATTTAAGAATATACTTACCTTTACGCTTGATAGTTCCTTTATTGAATTTCTTCACAAAATTAGGCCTCTTCCTCATCACTTGAACTTTCACTTAATATGGGTCTTTTGTTCTTCATCCTTATTGATGCTTTGAAAGCGGCTTCTCGTTTTGATTATATTCCTTTCTCAGTCCTCATTTCGTAAGCAGTAAGAATGTCGTGTAGCCCATCCATCTTCAAAGTGTTTAGATCCTTCATTTCTTCAATGGCGGAAAGTTTCGCATCAAATCTTATGGGTAGAGATCTTAAAACCTTTTGCACAATAACCTCATACTCAATCTTTTCTCCAAGACCATGAATGGTATTTACGACTTCATCCACATGGAGAAAATAGGCTGCAATATTCTCTTCGTCCCTCATCTTCAAACTTACAAATTATCTCTTGTGGGTTTGGAGCTTTGCCTTTTTCACTTTGTCGTCTCCTTCATAAGTCCTTTGAAGCTTATCCCATATCTCTTTCGCCAAAGTGCATTGCATAAATTTGACAAATTCTGATTCAGTTAGACCACTTAGAATTGCATTCATAGCTTTAGCATTGTTCTCACTAGCCCTCATTTCAGCTTGATCTGTTGGTCAAGTAGATGGTGCCACATAGCCATCCACAGAAGATTGCCATATATCAAATCCATGGGCCATCAAATAAATGCGCATCCTCATACTCCAAAAAGCATAGTTATTTCCATCAAACAATGGTGCTCGGCTTGAGGAAAACCCTTCTTGACCTGCCATGTGTGTTCTTAAGATCTTTCCTTCAAGCGGTTAGGCTTTTTCGAATGAATCCACTCCGATACCAATTGAAGAAACACACACACACACTTATACTGAGAGGGGGGGTGAATTGGTATAAGACCAACTTTTACAATTTATAACTTTAGCAATCATAAAGAAATAATCAAAGTATCCACACAAGCAAGATCTAACAATAAAGAACACAAGATGCACACACGATTTTACGTGAAAACCCTTGCGGAAGAAAACCACATTAAAATATTGCTTTTATAGGAAACTTCTTACAACTTCGTAGGCACCAACCCACTAGAGACTCCAATCCCCACCACTGAGCACTAACTCAGCAAGAGGCTCCAACGTCACGATCTCCTCAAGTAGGAGGCTCCAACCTTTGCAAAAATAATCTGATAATTTAATTTGCAACAGCCTTACCACCTTCATGCAGATCTGCCATTTTTTCTCTCATAAATCTGCAATGTAGTCTTTTCAAATATGCACTAATGTCTTCACATAAATATGGGATAAGATCACTAAATCTGAAATGTTTTCAAAAACATGCCATAACGACTTCATAAATCTGCCATAATTTTATTTTTTTCAGATCTGATATATAGAGAGATATTCATTAAAAGCTTGCCTTCAAATACGTTCACAATTTCCTTTTTATATCTCTTCCAAAGGGGGCGACTCATGGAAAAGACATACACTTTGCCAAGAGAGACAACCTTTCTTTAATAGACCTCCTCACATAGGTCGGTCAGCATTAAAAAATGATTTTATTTAATATTTGTTTTCACCTATCTACGAGGTCGTCCCACTTTGGGAGCTCCCAAAAAATAAAATTAATTTTATTTTAAAATATAATGACCCTTAAATGGGGCAGCCTCAAGAGGGGGTTCGTCCAAGTTATTTTAATTTTAATTTTGCAATTTAAACCTCCAACATAAGTCGGCCCATGTGCCCTTTCAATCCTTTGACATCAATGACAATATTTTCCAACAAACAAAACATAACAATTACTCCCCGCCAGATTACTTCAGCCCTTACCCATACCTAATAAAAAATGGACAAGTATCTCGATGGATTTCATTACAAGACTCCCTAAGTTACAAGGAAAAGATTGTATATATGTCCTGGTCGATCAATTGACTAAGTATGCCCATTTTCTTGCAATATCTATTGAATATAAAGCACCCCAAGTAGAAGATACCTTCTTTAGAGAAATTTTCAAACTACATGGTTTACCCAAAAACATTATCAGTGATAGAGATAGGAAATTTGTTAGTTTTTTTGGCAAGAGCTATTCTAACTAGCTGGAACCGAGCTCTCCCCAAGTACAAGTTATCACCCACGAATCGATGGGCAGACTGAAATTTTCAATAAATGGCTTGAGGGATATTTAAGAAACTATGTCACAAGACAGCAAAATGCATGGATCAAATGGCTGCATCTTGGAGAGTATTGTTATAATACCACTCATCAGATGTCAATATGGATGAGCCATTTCAAAACTTTATATGGGTATGAAGCGACATCATTTGGAGATTTAATTCTTAGCGAAAGTCGAGTTCCAAGCGCTAGAGGCTTGATGCAACAAAGTATATACATCTTAAATACTTTAAAAAATAACTTACACCATGCACAAAATCAACAAATAAATATATGCTGATCGAAGAAGAACTGAAGAAAGATTTGAAGTAGGAGACTTAATCTTCCTAAGATTGCAACCCTACAAACAATCCTCTATTAAAGGAAGTGATGCTGAGAAACTCAAGCCTTGATTCTATGGCCCATATAAACTCATACAAAGGATTGGCGAAGTTGTCTATGAATTTGAATTACCAACGAATAGTCGAATTCATAATGTCTTCCATGTATCTCGCCTCAAAAAGGTGTCAAGGCGACATGTCATACCATGTCCAAAGTTACCCCTCTTGATGACGAAGGAAAATTTAATTTTGGAACCCGAGGTTATCCTTGATATGAGAGAAAAAAAAAGGAACAAAGTTATTCTGGAATATTTGGTTAAGTGGATAAATTTGCCTATGGAAGACATCACCTAGGAAGGAGCAGAAATTTTTGATCATCCCGATCTGAAACTGCTTGTGGACAAGCAATATTGGGAAGGGCGGACTATCATGACCCCCAATCTTGCATAGAAATTAAAATAATCGCTGACCCAAGGAGACTTCAAAAGGTAGCAACCGTTGCATTAATTAAGGAAGTCAAAACAAAAAGGCAGCACTTGGATTTAGGGAGGGATGCATCCCTTGTAAGGGGTGCAATAATCACAAGGTTGTGACTATTCACCCCACCATGAAGGATATATAAGAAGGAAGAATCATTTGGTGAAAGGCATCAAGGAAAGGAATTGGATAAGAAAAATATGATTTTGACATTATAAGAGATCTATTGGAATAAATATTATTTTAGCAAGAATATTATTGGGAAGTAAGTTTTAAAATATAATTGATAATGACTATGTAATATATATATGCATTATAATTGTGTAATGAAATGATATCTGATTAACAATTAATAGAATAAGATTCCTTTAGCAATCTATTTTGAATTTATAGAAGTGTTTACAAATAGGGAGGCTGATCAACCTTCTGGATTCATGAGATGGGAAGTATCAGCTTCGCCTTCATCAAGTACGCCACCCTCGAGATGCAACGCTTGTGGGGCCGAGAGGCGTATGAGTGCTCTCGGGCTTGTTGAGGGAAGCGGTCTTAATGTATCTTATCAAACACGCCACCCCAAGATGCAGTGCTTGTGGGCTAGGAGGCAAATGAGTGCTCCTAGGCTTGATCGAGGAGGATGGAGCACCTCCAAGGTGGATTGAGAGATGGTGTGGACGTGAGATCCTGCCATGTTCGTGGGCTAGGAGGTGGATAAGTGCTCCTGGGCTTGAGAGAGGCTTCTCAAGTACGCCACTCCCAAGATGCAGCGCTTGTGGGGTCGGGAGACGTATGAGTGCTCCCGAGCTTGAGGGTCTTCTCAAGTACGCCACCCTGAAATAGATGGACAAGGATCCCACCCATGCTCTCACAATACAAGGACAACCATCCTTGAGATTGCGGTTTGTAAATATTTTTAGAAATTCCTAATAGGATTGACTATTGTAATATGCCTGAGACTAATCATTAGTGATGTTAAGTTATTTTGAATTCAAATGTTAATGATGATATGAACTATAGATCTAACTATTATAATGTTTTAGCTATGGTGTATTGTTCTCAATATTATACTATTTTATGTGTTAATCTGAATATAACCATAAAGTTGATACTTGTTATTGCTAATATTGGTTTTTAGTGTTTGTTAATGTTTTTTGTAGGCCAAAATTAAGGAATATCTCAAAAGGGGACATTACATAAAACCTTAAATGTGTAACAAAGTCTATGGATATACTTTTCTGTACATTATCTGCTACAGGTAAGGAAGCATCATATAGGGGTACTCTTGTAGAATATTTTCCTTGACATTTGTTACATCTGACATTTATTTGTAGCTTTGTATCTTCCAAATAGAGCCACTTAGCAACTTCACAAGTTGTATTTCTATCTACATGGCTTGCACGTGACTTGTTATGAGATTCACATAAAATCCTATACTCGAAACTTTGAAAGGGTTACTCTTTTAGCTTCTTCTACTTGGCATTCACATGTGGCACTTATTTGCAGCTTTGTATCTTCCAAATAGAAACGCTCAGTAACTTCATCAGTTCTATTTCTATCTGCATGGCTTGCAGGTCGTTTGTTGTGAGATTCACATTAACTCTTATACTTGAAAGGGCTGTTGCTAGTTGCGAGCAATATACTTTCGTAATAGAGGGTGTTCTCTTCTAATCTATGTACTGGTATATACTATATGGTCATTTTTCTTAAGAAATTTGATAACTTTTTTCCATTCCACATTGTTTGCATACTTTTTTTTAATCTCTTCCACGAGTATTCCTTTTACTACCGAGATTGAAGAAAAATAAGATACGGTGTCTCTTGGAACATTTTCTTTTTTAGATTTATAAACTAGTTTTGGTTGGTTTTTTTGAGAAGTAGCGGCTGTTTATATTTTCTGCTTGAGAGTTCTATGTTTGGGTTATTATGATAATGGTTTGTGAGCTTTATGTACTTCAGATTCATTGGTATCGATTGCATGATTTACTGCCATTAGTTCTTAGTTCAATATACCGTAACTTTGTTTGGCCCATCTTTGTTTCTTTCATAGGCTTTATTCCTTTTTCATAGACTAGCATATGTAGGGATCGTAAATAGTTTGGTTGGATTTAGATATGTTACGATGGATGCTTCTATTAATGTTATTTAAAGGATGACAAATGACTTTTATTGTTCCTGTCCGTTTAAATCACTTTTCTCCCTGGAAATATTTATTGGGGGAAAGCTATCCTGGAGAAACTGTGTACAAATCTTCCATAAAAGCATCCATTTATTGAATTGCTTTAATTTTCTTAAGGCCTGTTTCTATGCCTTAAGTGAAAATTGTGTCCTAGAAATTCAAACTTGTTGCTGAAAGCATTCATTTGGAAAGCTTGTTGTAGAATTTATGTTCTCTTGGTAGTTCCACTACTGCTAAATGGTTTTTGTTCCTCAATTTTCTAATGATTAATATATTTAGTAATAATTTAAAAAGGGACGAGTTTAACTTGTAAAAGTATCGTGACTTCATGAGACTCAATTTTTACTTCCAGTGGTTGCAGGTAACAGGAGAGCTAACCTTCAGTCTTGGCAGTTAAACCGAAGTTTACCCAAAATAAGGTTCTAACAATAAAAAATTATTACTATGAATCTTCTTGGTTTGGGCATACCTAAAAATTTATTATGGCTGTAGATAGTTGTCTTAGGAACATCTGATCTCATTAGCTGTGGAGTATTTTTTTCCTCTCAACATTATTGTTCTTTGGCCGCTTCACTTGCATATTCCTGTCTAACGAAATAATGCAGCCTCAATCTCTCTTTTTGGTTTGTCTTCCTTTGTCATGCTTGTTCCATTGTGACACTTACATGTTTTCATTTTCAGGGATCCTATATTTCTCATGAAGGGATATATCAGTCTCCTTGCTATTGTTGTTTTATTTACTGAATCTTTTTTCTGATTCCTGTAAACTTTGGTTCATGGGGATATTACCCTCCCCTGTATTTGAAATTTTCTTCAAAGAAAGTTTTGATGTGGTTGGTTAAGAAATGGCATGATGTGCAGAAATGAACAGAAATTATTAGATCCACAAAATCAAATTATCTACTTTTTTGTATATTACCTGTAAATAGAATTGATCATTAAATAAACCACTGAAGATGGGAAGATCTTTATCATGAATTCGGTAGACCATTGTATGCTCTGATTAGATTTCCTTGACGGTTACAATCAGAATTAAGCTGCACACACACAGATGACATCATGGAGAAGTGTTTAATGTTATTTTGTGCACCATTTTCAGATACAGAATGCAAAGAATAAGGATGGAGAAATTTACATTTCCTGCATTGCGTGGAAGTTAGCTTGATTGGACCAAAAAATGATCTGTGCAGGAATGGTCAAAATATAAACATGCATGCCATGTGCAGTTAAAATGCTATGTGGTTGAAAAATGAAACACAAGGCATTTCTGAGAATTGTTCAACGAAATTTGTACATATACAAAAGAATATGTTTTGAACAAGTCTCAGGAAGGATTACAAGGCTAACAGTAACTACAATGTAGAAAATTATTCTAAACTTGCAATCTATGTGCCTACGCACAAATGGTTTGTTATTCATCTTAGAAGTGACGACATTGTATACCCACATTAGTCGATAGAAGATAGTTTATAATTAATAATTGAACTTGCAGTCTTGTTTAAATAAAAGTTCCATTAACAGCTTCTACAAGATGAAGATCAATGCTAAAAGGCTGATTTTTCACCTTGTATTATTGAAATTTTCAATTGTCGGCTTCACATTGATTTGTCTGTATAATTTAACCTTTTTTGGTTCACTTGATTCTGTGGAAATGGCTCAAAGAGATTTTAGCATTTTTTAACGTAATGATTCTATATTAAAACTCAATTTTGTTAATATTATAGCCTGATGGAAAAGCATCATATAATGTCCCATGGTTTTGACCAGATATATCCAATTATAACTAGAAGTTGAAGCCCTATCCATTTCTAATTCTTAAAGAGAGAAATAGTGTATAACCATATGACCAAATCACTTTGGACAGAGAACCATAAGTATAAACAAACTTGAGCATTTTAACTCATTTTTATTCATATTGTTGCATCAAATCAAATTATTTGTTCACCATAGTTATCATGAGCAGAGCTTTTGTTGATGTCTTTGTTCTTGGCGTGTCAATGAAAATATCAATTTTAATATATGTTCCTGGCTAGTGGTTCAAAATAGCGCAGTATTATTGTCCAGCTGGCAGGGATATCTAGTGAAACTTTGTTTAATGGTTGGTGGTGCATTATCTCAAAAATTCCACATTCTTAGTTCAAAACAATTGACTTTCCTTGTCAAGGTTTTTAAGTAGAGGTTTGGTACACTCTAGTTCCATTGTTTGTAGTTTGTACCATCCACCCTATATGACATTGAGGCAGAGATGCTTTTGTCTTACATAGTTTATCCTCCATTCTGTGACTTTTCTTTTAATCAAATATTATCATGCCGAAACAAAAATTGCGAACCTCAAGAAATAGCTCTTGAAGTGATTATGTTTTTATTAATATTAATCTAAGCCTGCATATGAATTTAAAATTGGCTCAGATGCCAAGAATATTCAATTTGTGTCCACAAATTTATCAAATCTTGTGTAATTGTCTATAAATAACTACTAAAATATCTTTCATACTTAGCAAATTCATTCCCACCAATCATATAGTGTTTGTAGACTAATCGTGTTAATTGTTATTAAGAAGGTGGTTTATGTGAATGGTAGTTTGCAACTATTGATACCAGCTTGATATACCATTTTGTATATATATAATTTGACACAATACCAAAAAAAAATAAAATATTGTACAGATACAACGACATTAAGGAAAGCTGGGCAAGATTAGGGGCACTTAAAAGTTGGAGTGTGCATATACGTATTCCATAATATTGTTGTATCTGTACAATTTATTTGTTTGTATCATGTCAAATTTCAAGCTGAATCCTTATCTTCTCATCGATAATCCACATCTTTGCAAGATCAATGAAAACAAGCTTTTGAATGCAAAGAACAAGGTTCCGGTGGAGTTTAGATTAATTGAGGTTTCAAAACAGCAGGCACCATGTAATGTATTGTTATGCTCCTACAAAAGGAATGTCCAGAGTTTGAAAAAGGATCATCGAATGATCTAGTGTGTGCTTAGTCTTAAAGAGTATCCAAGTTAGAGTCAACAACATCAACATGGACAAT
This sequence comes from Sequoiadendron giganteum, assembly GCA_007115665.2. NCBI lineage: Eukaryota > Viridiplantae > Streptophyta > Pinopsida > Cupressales > Cupressaceae > Sequoiadendron > Sequoiadendron giganteum. The sequence continues at coordinate 649,699,370 of CM021102.1, forward strand.
CTAATGTTTTTGCATGAGCCTGTAATGTCCCCTTTTTATGATATTATTTTTGATGGGTTAGCCTATTACTTGGACCCTTGTAGGCTAATATTTTTGGATAGAGGGTCTCAGTGGCAGTGAATCGAGGTTGTTGTCACTCCATCTTTTCAGTTCAGTATTTGGTTAAGTTCCAAGCCTTTACAGATTAGTGTTTGGCTTAGTTTGAGGGACTTACTATTTATAGTCAATTTGGTAGTGATGTTATTTTTAGTCAGGGCACTTAGACACATGGGGGTTATACAGTGTTGACCCCAACTTTTGACGACACGTCAAAATATTGAGTTTTGAGGGAGATATTAATATTTAAGTGGTTAAGTGATTTATAATTATTAAAAGGGATATTATAAAGTTATATTTTAACTTTATAAAAGTGATCTACTTAAATTTAATTAAGTGAAATTAAAAGTCCAAACAAAAAGGTACGCTTAAGTGAAATGATTTGTTTTAAAAGACTATAAAGTGTTTTAAATACATTTTAAATGTATTAAAACCTTTTCAAGAGGAAATCGTATTTTTTGGGAAATTGTGTCTTTTTAAGGAGAATATAAAAGAGGCAAGAGACAAGTCAACCTCATTTAGAATTGATGATTTGACATTATTTCTTGGCCTCTTTGAAGTTGTGCCTAAGACAAGGGTTTCAACAATTTTCATCCATTGGAGAGCGGCAATTCTTCAGTGTCTTGCAATTTTGAAGCTGTGAAAGACCAGTTGAATCATTGCTACAGAGAGGGCTTCATTTTGGAGTTTATTTGTGCTTGCAACAGCTTTCATATCTAGTTATTTAGCAATTTTTCAATAAAGGAAGGGGTTTTATCAGTTGGGATGCCTACTTTCCTCAACCATTCACATCCATAAGTTGGTCGTGCATTATTCATTGTTGGTCATACTTCATCATTGGGAGGTGTGCTTGCTTTTAGCTGGGACGTGTGAACAAGGAGGTAGAAATGCCTTTCTTTTATGGCATCTAATTGCTCCATCATGGACACCTAGCACTATCAGGCCATTTGATCCAATTTCTAGCAGGGAGAAATCAACATCTAGAGTTGGGCGATTTGATTTGTCAATTTTTTGTATTGCTTGGATTGATCCAGAAGTTCCTTATTTAATTAAGCTGAGGACCTTCGAGTATGTTTTGTTGAATAAGATTTACTTGTAGCAATTGCCAAATTCTTAATATAATTGCAGTTACTCCATAGTTACTTGCTTATTCAATTTTAGTATATTTTTTTGCCTGACAACTTTATTATTTGTCAAAAATCCATCAAAACAAGAGGAAACGCAAAAACAATACAGTTTTAGCATCAGAGGCAGAGTTAGAACCAACAGGGTTCTTCATAGTGGTATCAGAGCTCTGATCCTACCATCCCGGAGGGTTAGAAGTTCATATGCAGCAACCGCATTAGTTTGGGCCTCACAGGTATTACTCACGCAGGAGACTTGGATTACAGAGAAACCAGTACCAGTTTGAGGGGATACCATTGGGAGACCAATTTGAAGAGATACCATTAGAAATCATGGGAGACAGGGACGATGGTGAGCCACCCAGAAACCATGGTAACAATGAGGACAAAGAAGCCAGAGACATTTTGAGGGGTCTTGTAGCTAGGTAGGAGTAGGTAGCAAATGGGTTACAGTAGCTTACTACAGCTTTTCAGCATATGACCATTCCTAGGAGATCGAATTAGGATCAAGAGGAGGATGGTAGTGTGGTTGGAGTCTCACGGATCAAAGTAGCATCCACATGCACCTATGATAGGCCTACACACCCTACATTTGTGAGAAATGAACCTGAAGAGGGGAACGTGGCTGAAGAGGAAGGTGATGTGGTCTTTGCGGATAAGGTGATGACACTACATGATGAGTGGGAAGCATTACCACAAACAGTTAAGTATCATCTTAACTTTGATAGGTTCATGAGTCAGAAGAGAGGGCATAGCAAAAATAGGACTGATAGAAGACCAAGGAATAACAATAATGGTCTTAGACATGCAACCAACAAGCTTACACTCTCCACATTTGATGGCAGTGGTAAAGTTACAGCCAGAGCTTTGGTTAAAAAGTTGGATACTTTCTTGACCCTACGTCCTATGGCAGAAGAGAATGCCATTAAGTTTGCAACACTTCATTTAGATGGGGTTGCCCATGATTGGTGGCATCACGGGATGGTTACCTTGCAACATGACCTCATCATTTCATATCAGGAGTTCATTGACAAGTTGGTTGAGCGTTTTGACAAAAGAGATCCAGAGTTGTACTTCAGAGATCTTGCTCAGCTTAGACAAATGGGCAGTTTGGATTCTTATATTAGCGAGTTTCAGAGGCTTGTTGTGATGGTCCCTAATTTGACAGAGAAACAGTTGCTTGTGTTGTTCATTGAGGGTCTTCAGGAGTCTGTGAGAGGTTGGCTCAAGGCTTTTGATCTGCCTTTCTTGCATGGAGCCATTAAGAAGGCAAGGAGTATATGGAGTTAGTAGCTCCAATGAAACAATCTCAGCCTTAGTCTAGTACCTTGCCTTTTGAGGAGAGTCATCTGCCAATTGTTGACCAAAAAAGGAAAACGGTGGCAAGACTTGATGATGCAACTAGGGATGAGCTTCGAAAGAAACAACTATGTTATTGGTGTTGAGAGCCTTACATCCAGGGTCATGATTGTCCTTTGAGGCCAAAGGGCAAGGCGAATCGTATGATGTGGGTTTACTACGAGGATGTTGAGGATGATAGTGTAGATCAATGGGTTGTTTCTGATGATCATGAGGCTGGAAATGCCTCTATGGAGTTGGGCATTGATCGCAATGTTTGGGATCCTTCCAGTGCATCGGGATCTCAAACGAAGCTCACTGAGGAGTTTTCAAGTGTATACCTAGTGAGGAGTGCCTACAACTTTACTTTTGATCCTCATGTGCATGACCTCTTTTTGATGCATATTTCAGTTGCACATGTGTTAGATGGCGTGCATGACAGTCCACCTTGCCCAGTCTTGGGAAGTAAACTTTGTCAGCCTTCTGAGTTGCTTCCCTTTGAGTTGTTTCCTCCTGCAACACCTACTATGAATTGACCCAGTTCGGAAGGTACAATTGGTTATTCTGGTATTGATGTTTCAGGAGCTAGTTGGTATCAGCAGGGACATCACATAGTTCTATCCTTGGGATCCAGGTGGAATTGGTGTGCTATTTTGTTTCTGAGATTGCTTGGGGACAAGCAATTTCGAGGGTGGACTATAATGTCCCCTTTTTATGATATTGTTTTTGATGGGTTAGACTATTATTTGGACCCTTGTAGCCTAATATGTTTGGATAGAGGGTCTCAGTGCCAATTAATGGAGGTTTTGTCACTCCATCTCTTTAGCTCAGTGTTTGGTTTAGTTTCAGGCCTTTGCAAATCAATGTGTGGCTTAGTTTGAGGGACTTACTATTTATAGTAAGTCAATTTGGCAGTGATGCTATTTTTAGTCAAGGCACCTGGACACATGGGGGTTATATAGTGTTGACTCCAGCTTCTGACGACACGTCAAAATATTGAGTTTTGAAGGAGATATTAATATTTAAGTGGTTAAGTGATATTTAATTATTAAAAGGGATATTATAAAGTTATATTTTAACTTTATAAAAGTGAGCCACTTAAATTTAATCAAATGAATTTAAAAGGCAAAACAAAAAGGTACGCTTAAGTGAAATGAATTATTTTAAAAAACTATAAAGTGTCTTAAATACATTTTAAATGTATTAAAACCTTTTAAAGAGAAAATCACGCTTTTTGGGAAATTTTGTCTTTTTGAAGAGAATATAAAAGAGGCAAGAGACAAGTCGACCTCATTCAGAATTGATCGTTTGACATTATTTCTTGGCTTCTTTGAAGTTGTGCCTGAGACAAGGGTTTCAACAATTTTCATATTGGAGAGTGGCAATTCTTCAGTGTCTTGCAATCTTGAAGCTATGAAAGACCAGCCGAATCATTGCTACAAAGAGGGCTTCATTCTAGAGTCCATTTGTGTCTACAACAGATTTACTATTCAGTTATTTAGTAGTTTTTCAATAAAGGAAAGGGCTTTATCAGTTGGGATGCCTACTTTCTCAGCCATTCACATCTATAAGTTGGTCGTACACTATTCATTGCTAGTTGTACTTCATCGTTGGGAGGCGTGCTTGCTTCTAGTTGGGACGTGTGAACAAGGAGGTAGAAATTCCCTTCTTTTCTAGCATCTGATTGCTCCATCATGGACACCTAGCACTATCAGGCCATTTGGTCTAGTTTCCAGTAGGGAGAAATCAGTATCTGGAGTTGGGCAATTTGATTTGTCAGTTTTTTGTATTACCTGGCTTGATCCAGAAGTTTCTTATTTAATTAAGCTAAGGACCTTTGGGTATGTTTTTTTGAATAAGATTTACTTGTAGCAATTGCCAGATTCTTAATATAATTGCAATTACTCCATAGTTACTTGTTTATTCAGTTTTAGTATATTTTCTTGCCTGGAAACTTCTTTATTATTTGTCAAAAATCCATCAAAACAAGATGAAACACAAAAACAATACAGTTTTAGCATCAAAGCCAGAGTTAGAACCAACAGGGTTCTTCACAGACCCCATGCATGAACATTACCAAAAGGCTAGAACATCGAAAACAAAATTGTTCAATTAAACTATTAGAGTGCACCTATACATAGTAGAATCAAAACACTCAAAACAAACTTTCTAATGTCTAGGCGGAGCATTATGAGTTAAGGCAAAAATTTGCAGAAGATAAGAATGGCTCACAAGGCATGAAGTGCAAGTTGTAGAAGGAAATGTTCAAGCAACAATTGTTGTCATGGTTATATTACAAAGGTCGTTGTTTGCTTATGCTATTCCATTCCATAACCGTTAAAGAGTAGAGGGTTGAACAAATGAAAGGAATAGGTTTACGAGAATTATATCACTATTTTTTAGTGTTTACACCAATTTTGTAGTATTATTCAAATAGGTTTTCATGCATGTATAGTAGATTTTTCAATAAAACAATAGTTGTGTGATTTGTTTTCTCCAAGAGAAGAGAATGTTATGAAATAACCCTTTAGAATTAAAAGGAAGATTGAAAATAAAGGATATTATGATCCTTTCATTAAAAGAGATTAATAAAAAATATGTGTAAAAACTCTTTTAAAAGGGAGAGAAATAATTGTTTATTTGAGTAATTATTAAAAAGAAACTTTTGGGAAAGGGTGTGATGGTTTGAAAACCACCCCTTAAAAGGTTATATAAATCATTCATGTGAGACTTGAAAAGGATGTAGAACATTTCAAGAAAGAAGAAAGTGGTTTGGTGAGCTATGTGCATTGGAGAAGGGGGCACATAAAGTGTGTCCAACTCAGAGTACATAGTACACTCGGGATTGTCTTGGTCAAGGTTGTTGTGCATGTTGAGTAGTTATTATGAAGCATGTTGTATATGTAATGAAATAACTTGCACAATAGAAGAAGATGATATGAAATATGTTGCAAATACTTGATAATAACTGAGAATAACAAGCCACTTCGAGGGGGAAATTTTCCAAATATCTCCAATGAGAACACAATTCACAATATGATGATGAAATAAGACTCACAACCTCCTATATATACCTATTTATGCCTAGGATATCACCTAGGCCGACTTAGACACCCCTATATAAGCCCTAGGCCAGCCTAACTAACTAAATAATAATATAATAATGATAACATGACTTAATTAGGAGTTAAGATAGCCACAAGCCGGCTATTCATATCTCAATGTACACCAATATTCAGGGCGTAGCATGCCCCCCCTCTTCAAAGAAGCATTGTCCTCAATGCTAATAAAGTGTGGATTCTTCTTAGTGAACTCCTCGTCCTCCCATGTGGCATCTTCAACTGGTAAATTCTTCCACTGGATGAGATACTCAGTGAGATTTTTATTCCTTAGCTTCTTCATGCATGTCTGGTGAATGTACTTTGGTTCCAAAATGATTCTTCCTTCTTCATCGAGCTCTAATAGTACTGTTTGAGTTGCAATGTTATGCCCAATTACCTTCTTCAAACAAGAAACGTGAAAAACTGGATGTATCTTTGTTGTTAGTGGCAACTCTAGCTTGTAGGCAACACTGTCGATCTTTTGCATGATTTGGTATGGCCCATAATACCTTGGAGACAACTAATTATTCTTTTTTTGTTGCTTCAATGAGATTTGCTTATAAGGTTGCAATCTCAAGAAGACCCAATCCCCAACTTCAAAACTTCTTTCACTACGATGTTGGTTTGCCTACTATTTCATTCAATTTTGTGTCATCGCTAAATTCTCCTTGAGTCCTGAAAGTATCTTTTGTTGATGAAGCAAGTGGTCCTCTATTGCCTAAACTCCTGGTGACACCTTTAATGATGATGTGATGGAAGGAGTATGATATCCATAAAGTGCCAAAAATGGAGACATTTTTTATGAGCTATGAAATGAAGTGTTATAGCATCATTCTACGAGTGGTAGCCAATCTACCCATTGAGATTGTTTCTCTTAAGTGAAACAACGTAGATATCCTTTTGAACACTTATTAACAACCTCAGTTTGCCCATTAGATTGAGGGTGGTATGAAGATCTATAAGCCAATTGAGTACCCAAACATGAGAATAATTTTTTCCAAAAGTGACTAGTAAAGATAGGATCATGATCATTGGCAATAACCTTAGGTGTACCATGTAGCTTTTGGATATTCTCCAAAAAATCTTTTCCCACTGCACTTGTTGTAAAAGGATGTGATAATGCAATGAAATGAGCATATTGAGTGAGGCGGTCAACTACTACCATGATGAAATTATGACCTTTAGATTTAGGAAGCCCTGTAATGAAGTCCATGGATACCTCTTCCCAACACGGGCTAGGAATAGATAAGGGTTGCAAGGGACCTGGTGTCTTAATTGTCTCCCCTTTATTCCCTTGACAAACCAAACATTCAGCCACAAATTTTCGATCACCTTTTAGCCCTTCCCAAAAAAAATCTTGCTTGACCTGATGATATGTCTTCAAAAATATTGAATGACCACCAACTCGAGACTCATGCAGTTCTGTGAGAATCTTGTGTTTAAGAGTGGAATTCTTGCAAAGATACAAACACTCTTTATACCAAAGAGTATCTCCCTTCCAACAAAACTTATATAAACTACTAGGATCACTTTTTAATTGTTGGATGAGATTACTTGTCGCAACATCATTTTGCCACTCTTCTTTGGCTTGTTCCACCCAAATTGCTTGTAATATTGAAAGGGCACACAATAAGGCTTCATCTTTCTCATCCTTCCTAGAAAGTGCATATGCCACAATATTTTCCTTCCCTTTCTTATATACAATCTCAAAGTCATATCCCAACATCTTAGTGACCCATTTTTGTTACTCTTTAAAAGAATCTTTGTTCCAAAAAATATTTTAAGCTATCATGATTTGTCTTAACCTTGAAGTGTCTACCCATTAGATAAGGCCTCCATTTTTTAATCGCGTGAAGGATCACTAGCATTTCCTTCTCATAAATAGGTTTGAGCTAATTCTTACCCTTTAATTGACGACTATCAAAAGCAATTGGTTGACCTTCTTGCATGAGAATTGCTCCTATCTGTTGATGTTATAGCGGCGAGAGATATTCTTTCTCTCAACTTCAAATAATAAATGTTGCTCAAGGCAGGTTGACCTTTTGATGAACAATAAATATTTTATTTTTTATTTCTATTGGAGGTCGACCTAGGTGAAATGTCACCTTACTTTGTATATATGCAAGGTGAAGTTTATTCATTGTATCATTAATTAATTTTCACACCTTCAAGAAGAAGTTCACATTTTAGCAGCAAATCACCATCTTTAGAAGAAGATCATATTGCAAGGAGTTTTATATTCAGTTGTGTCAAGAAGAGATTCTCATCATTTATTGTATCAAGTTCACCCTTGAGAAGGGTTTGATTGTAAAGCAAATTTTTGCTCTTTTCATTCAATACATATAAGAGATATATTTTGGTTGGGTTTTTCTCCCTCGAGAAGGAGGGTTTTCCCAGGGTATTTGTTGTGTTATGTTCATCTTTTTGTATTTCTACTTATCTTCATTCCTAGTCTAAAACTAGCATGGTATCAGAGCGGGTCTAAGAAAAGATCCAATTAGATTTGTTGAAGCAATCAAGACAACTCTTCATCTAGGGCAGATCTTGAAAGCAAGTCGAACTTATATCTGGTGCACTCTTTTTTTAATGGATCTTCTTTGGCGTCATTCCTGGAAAGAGATTATTTGTAAGGAGATGCCTGAAGTGTATAATTATAAACATGTCGATGAAGTATGGGTAGGGCAATATGGAGTTGTTAGAATAAGAGGCATCGACCATTTGAAATCGTGAATGGGTAGTTCGATAAAGGAAAAGACATCATAGGTTTATGTTGATTGAATTAAGAAAGCCATGAATCTATATGTCCATATGGGTGATATTTGAAAGTGTCGATAATAATGCTCTCACATTTAATCACTGGTATTTAAATTAAAAGGGAAAAGTGTATAATCATGTCGCCTATATTGAGCTTTTATGATCTTTCGAAGTCTATATGGGTGTCGCTGAACCATGGCGTAACTCTATGCAATGTTAGGAAAATGGAAATGTCGGGAATATGGAGTGAGTCGATAGCAGTTCTGGAAGACACTCAGAATCCTGATATTGGGATTACCACTTGCATCACTATCATCGCAACAATAGCCTCGAGTTCTTATTTAGGAACAAACTGAAGCATCCTTATCGTAGACTATCAGAGTTATTCATATATGTATCTATTGGAGATCGCCTTCTTGTTTGGACACCATGAAATTTAGTCAAAGACTTGGTCAACACCTGTGAGAGTGTAGCTGCTCACGAATGGCAACCAGGTTGAAGGTGTCTCAGTTTGGAATCTAGAGAGTTGATCATTCTAGGCAGAAAGGCTATTAGTAATCATGAGGACTAATCGACACACGGGTTTAGGAGACACCTGAGCCTATCGATACACTTTGGTAAGCTTTTAGTTAACCGATGCCACTGCAAGGGCGGAGGTTAAGACTGTAATTAAGTTCGATTGCAGAAGAATCATGCACCAATACTCTCATGAAGGTGTCGATAGAAGCCTCTCTTTGATCTTTGATCGAGAGAGACAATCCACGTTGTAACGGGATATGCGCAATCCATCTCACATTCATCGATACCGTCAGACTAACACATTTAGAAAGTCAAGACCAATCTGGTGCTTTATCATGTCATCATTTCTCTACTATCCATCGCACTTGTGCAATTATGACATCGTGAGGAATACCAATGGAAGGATCTCTAGCAGTCTGGGAATTGTGATGCACAACTCCTCTCATCAGTTTATGGGTGCGGGCTTAGTCTTTGACTTGGACAGGATTTTCTAGGTCATCGAAAATGTAAATCTCTAGTCCCATTAGAAAATCAACGTGAAGGTTGCAGAGGTGGTCGCTCCCTTCACCGTGGATCTCCTTGCAGGTTCTGTATAATGCGACTGAGCAATGTGAAGGAATCGCAATCTGAATGGCAGTTAAGGTTCTCCATATCCGCCAATGTGAGTAGTGGCCAGAGCCAAAGGCTCTGCCTGGATGCTACTGATAATCGCCCTTGCTACCAGCCTCTGTTTGCATCAATCTACAATTGCACCAAGACTTGTATAAGCAAATGATGGGAGACAGATATTGTGATTTTCATAGGGCATGATGTGGACACAGATAGTGTGGTTATCACAGGGCAGGGATTTTGTGTGGTCGGTGTTGGAGATAATAGAAGTGAAAAAGATGTTGTAGAGGTTGAGAACAAATCGGATGATGATCCTAAGCTGGAAGATTGTCATATTGTGGACTATGATGATTATGATGATGATGGATTGTTGTTTGAATCTATTGTCAGCCCTGGAAAGGTTGAGAAACCGATTTATGAAATTTCAATGAATGATTCAGAAGATAATATTGGAGATCGAATTGAATCTAGGGACAGAGTCATGTCATTTGTGGTGTGGATAAAAGTCACCTATAACTATTGTACAATAGTGAAGATCAAATTTGGGCTTTGCAATCAAGGTGGTGAAGATGATACACTGCTACAGGTTTTTGCCCAATAGTGTACCAACAAGAAAGAGATAAGTATTTTTTTTGTTTATACCTTTGAATCACTTTCTTCTGGATTGAAATTCAGTCTGTTGAGTTGTGCAGATTTGACATCGATTATTTGGATCGTGTGATTTGTAAAGATCATGGTTTCTTTTGAATGGTGATCATTGGTATAAGATCCTTTGGAGATACCATTCATTCATTGCGATTTTTTTCATGCTAGTTGTGAATATTTTTGAGTGTGACTCTGAAATGAAAGGAGAACTGCAATTTTGGTTGTGATTGGTTGGTCACATTGATACCATTCTCTATGTGCATGGACTGTGATGGTGCCTTGATTCATTGAGAGGCCTGGTTCTATATTGAATATGTTGGCTGCATAATGTGCCTGAGAAATCTGAGTTGAGCAGATTGTCTTTTGTTGTGTTGTGAACAAAATTTGAATAAAGATGAAAGAAAGATATATCAGAATCAAAAAAGATAAGTTCTATTACTTCTTTAAATTATCTAATGATATTTGCTATATGCTTCATTATATCAGGGATAGTTTTTGATTTCATGAACTATTATTGATCTCTTTAAAATGCAAGCTGGATCGAGAAGCAAATGGATGATGGATTAATTATCTAAGATTGCTTAAGGGATTAAAAGGGAGGAAAAGCTTGACGCATCCTGTGAGGAAGTCATGCCGACTGGAGAAATGAACAAACATGAAGACTCAACTTGCAACAATGAGACTGAGTTGGTGGCACTTAACTTCACTGGAGACATCTCTCGATGAAACAAGGTTGGGCCAACCTTGGATGGAGAGTTTGCATCAACAAAGAAGATTGAGAAAGATGAAGACACTAAACAACAAAGAACCTATACAGATTTTCATTGCGATCAGTTATTCGAAGAGGAGGAAATAACATTCATAGGGAGTAAAATTTAGAGGATTCAAGGCTCGAGTTGAGAGCATGTCCGGGAAAAGTATTAAGGTTATGCGATCAGTCAATGGAGGGGAGTTCACTTTCACATGATTTATTTGCAATCTTTGAGACAAGGATCAAGAGGGAATTTTGTGACTCTCTGAGAAGAAGTGAAGGTTGTTGTGTTGCAAGGCCAATTGCTAAGTCCTTGGAAGACCTCTTCAATTACAGAGAACAGAATTGCACAAGACAGTCAATCTGGATTTGACATTGGTATCTCCACAAACCTATTCAAAATAGAGTGATCTAGGATGAGGTCAAGGAGGATAGTCCTGAACTCTCTACAGTACCAGAGGTGTGCGCTGGAAACCATTTCTCTAAGGCAAGTGTTGCAAGCAATCTTGGACAAGGAGGTTAGAAGGTTGATGCAAGTACTTAGAGCTTCAGAGGGAGTCACATCATCATGAAGACTTGTTGTAATGTATATTTCTCTGAGATCCATAGAAATATGAGGTGAAAGCCGTTGTAGTGTATATTTCTCTGAGATGGATAAATATGAGGTGCGAGCCCTTGTTCATCTCTGAGACTGAGATGAGACGTCATGTTGAGAGACTCCATGACAACATCACATTGAGAGAATCCATGATGAACCCTTTATACTTGTGTTTTTCCACACATGGGAGTATCCATGGTGGACGTCATGTTGAGAGACTTCATGATGACATCACATTGAGAGACTCTGTGATGGACACTTGTACGTGTGTTTCTTTCCACACATGGGAGTAGCCATGGTGGACATCATGTTAATAGACTCCATGACGACATCACATTGAGAGACTTTGTGATGGACACTTGTGTATATGTTTCTTTCCACTCATGGGAGTAGCCATGGTGGATGTCATGTTGAGAGAATCCATGACAACATCACATTGAGAGACTCTGTGATGGATTCTTGTACATCTCTAAGACCGAGATGTGGTTTTTCCACAGTTGGATGTAGCCATTGTGGACGTCATGTCGAGAGACTCCATGACAAGGATTACAGGAAATATACCTCCCTAGCTAAGAGGGAGTGTTGATGTTATAGCGGCGGGAGATATTTTTTCTCTCAACTTGAAATAATAAATGTTGCTCAAGGAAGGTCGAACTTTTGATGAACAATAAATATTTTATGTTTTCTATTTCTATTGGAGGCCGACCTAGATGAAATATCACCTTACTTTGTATATATACAAGGTGAAGTTCATTCATTATATCATCAATTAATTTTCACACCTTCAAGAAGAATTTCACATTTTCGCAGCAGATCACCATCTTTAGAAGTAGATCAAATTGCAAGGAGTTTCATATTCAGTTGTGTCAAGAAGAGATTCTCATCATTTATTGTATCAAGTTCACCCTTGAGAAGGGTTTGATTGTAAAGAAAATTTTTGCTCTTTTCATTCAATATATATAAGAGATATATTTTGGCTAGGTTTTTCTCCCTCAAGAAGGAGGGTTTTCCCAAGGTATTTGTTGTGTTCTATTGTTCATCTTTTTGTATTTATGCTTATCTTCATTTATGGTCTAAAACTAACACTATCCCATTTCTAGAAGCATCACATTCCATAGTGAATTCCTTGGTGAATTCAGGAGTGGCAAGCACTAGAGTTGTACACAACCTCCTTCAATCTCTCAAATGTTGCATTAGCAAACTCATTCCAATGAAAAGAATCCTTCTTCAATAGAGCGGTGAGGGGTGCTGCTATATGACCATAATTCTTCACAAATTTTTTGTAGTACCCTATCAATCCCAAGAAACCCCTTAGTTTTTTAATGATTTTTGGAATAGGCCATTCCATGATAGCCTTAATTTGGTTAGGGTCCACCTTTACTCCATGTGAAACTGTGTCCCAAATACTCCACTTCCTTAAGAATAAAAGCACACTTGGATGGCTTAGCATAGAGTTGATGATATTCAAGTATTTGTAATGCTTGATCTACATGTTGCAAGTGTTCTTCCCATGTCTTGCTATAAATCAATATATCATCAAAGAACACTAATACAAAATTTCTCAAGAATTTCTTAAAAACAAAATTCTTCAAACTTTGGAATGTAAATGGTGCATTGATAAGACCAAATTACATCACCAAAAATTCATAATGACCCTCATGAGTCTGAAATTTTGTCTTACAAATATCTTCCTCAGTCCGAATTTGGTGATAACCAAATCTAAGATCTAACTTGGTAAAATACATAGCTCCATTCAATTCATCTAGCAAATCATCAATGACTAGAATAGGAAATTTATCTTTAATTGTGTACATGTTGAGCACTCTATAATTTGGACACATGCACCAAGTTTCATCCTTCTTACATACCATCACCACAGGCAAGGAGTAAGCACTTTGGCTATGCCTGATAATTCCCGCCTCTAGCATCTCCTCAATATTTTTTTCTCATATTTTTGTATGTGTGGGTACCTATAAGGCCTAATGTTCAGTGATTGGCTCCCTGGAACTAGTTCTATGGCATGATCATGATCCCTCTTAGGAGGAATTCCTTTAGGAATATCTCCAAGAACCACTGAGTGACGATCAATTATTGCTTATAAATTTGGATGAGTAGGAGCATTAGATTGAGAGACTTTTAATGAACATAGTTGGGCCACAAATCCATCCACTCCTTCCTTAAGTAATTTTTGCATTTGATGAGAGCTTACCATCTGTGGGGACTTTGCCTTCAATCCCCTTAGCTCTACTACCTTTCCTTCTGATTGAAATCTCATGAATAGTTCTTGGAAGTTCATCTCAATTGTTCCCAATGTAGTAAGCCATTGTACTCCCAAAACAATATTTGTTGCACCCATGGATATCGCATACATTGGGGTATCAAGTTGATAATCTCCCATGGATAATTTAATGTTATGACACTTCCCATAACAACTAATTGTACCACCATCTGCAATCAACCTAAGTCGATCAACACGGTTACTTTTTGCTTCTTTAAGAAACCCACTACCTTGAGAGTTTGTGGAGCACTAAAACTTGAGAGTGCATGACAAAAAATGATTGGTTGAGAATCATGTGACTCCTAATTTGAACCTATTCCATCCTCTAACATGGGTTCCTCCTCTTCTTCCTCACTTGGACCTTCAATATAGAACAATTTCTTTTCACTACATTTATGTCCTCGACTATATTTGCTATCACAATTGAAACACAACCCTTTTGATCTTTTCTCCTCAATTTGTTGTGGATTCAACCTAGTAGGTTGAGGAAGAGAAGGTGTTGAATATCCTTTCTCTCTTGTCACATTAGCCCCTTGCTTCTTAGGGATAAAATACTTCTCCTCTACCCTGTGTGCTAAGATAAAAGACTCATTTATAAAGCTAGGACCAAACATGCATACCTCATGTTGAATGTGATCCTTGAGACTGCCCAAGAATAAATAATTCAAGTTCTCCTCTATAATTGTATCCACTCTTAAGGATAGATTTTGGAATCGATGAACATAATCCTTAACTGATCCTATTTGTTGAAGTTTAGCAAGCTGGTTAAAGAAGTTGTCTGTCACACTATTGTTATATTGTGCTTGGAGTTCCTCCGTAAAATTGACCATGAGATAGTGAGACCCCTTTTCCTTCGATGAGTACAAAGCCACCGATACCAAATGAATTGATCAAGTTCTAGATGTAGAGAAGTCATTGTGACCTTTTGTCCATTTGGGACTCGATGTACTTCAAAAAAAATCTTTGTAGGAGTATTAAAATTTGTGTCAATATTAGCTGACTTGGAAGTTTCGCCTTGGTTGCTTGAGAACTCCTTTCTTGGTTCATTCATATAGGTGCTTAACATGCTTCGTATATATCTGATATATCTCCTCTTAGGTCACACATATCTATCTTCATTGAGGAAATGTCTTCCTTGACCTTACTAATTTCCTCATTGGGATTAATATCCTCTATTGTTACCACATCCCTATTAGGAGTCTTCCCTGGTGTGACAACATTCTTTTTTCCCCTTGTTGTAGGCCCCGTCATGATGGGAACCAATAATTTTGAAATAAATCACATAAATGAAACTTAAATTCTCTAAAAAATTTACTATAACTTACTAGGGCCAAACTACTTCACCTAGAAAAATCTCCAAGAAATAAGCAGATTTGCAACCTTGAGAGCGATATTTGTGGAAACCCTAATTTTTCAATAACTCACTTATTTCTTCTTGAATTTCTCCAAATTTTGGACTGTAGGCTCCTTTCATATGTCTTCAAAAACCCAATAAAAATCAGGCTCCAATTCGATAGGATGTGAGAGATACGCATATTCCAAATAAATTTTGTAGAAACCCTAATTTTGCAATAATTCACTCAATTTTGCTTCAATTCCTCTAAAATTTGGATTGTATCTTCTTTAATATGGTCTTCAAAACCTTTAAAAATTAGAAAAAAAATCGCCAAAATCGAAAAGATATGCTCTTCCCAAAATCGCCTCCAATATTGAGAAAATACCTTGCCTCTATGGTGCCAAGATCATGCTCTAATACTACTTGTAATGAAATAACTTGCACAATAGAAGAAGATGATATGAAATATGCTACAACTACTTGACAATAACTGAAAATAACAATCCACTTTGAGGGGGCAAACCTCCAAATATCTCAATGAGAACACAATTCACATTATGATGATGAAATAAGACTCACAACCTCCTATATATACCTATTTATTTCTAGGATATCACCTAGACCGACTTAGACACCCCTATATAAGCCCTAGGCTGACCTAACTAACTAAATAATAAGATAATAATGATAACATGACTTAATTAGGAGTTAAGATAGCCACAAGCCAACTATTCATAACTCGATGTACACCAATATTAAGGACGTAGTAGTATACATGTTGATCAATTATTCTAGAGCATGTTGTATACATGTTGAGTAATTACTCTAA
Source organism: Sequoiadendron giganteum (assembly GCA_007115665.2). Lineage (NCBI taxonomy): Eukaryota > Viridiplantae > Streptophyta > Pinopsida > Cupressales > Cupressaceae > Sequoiadendron > Sequoiadendron giganteum. The sequence goes on from CM021102.1 coordinate 649,715,348, forward strand.
ATCATGTTGTATACATGTTCAATAATTACTTTGGAACATGGTGTGCACTTGCATTGAGCATTGTTTTTTGAACCAGCGCTTGTGTAGAGTGCAATAGTACGTTGTGTTCCGAAAGGAATTATTTACTCCTAGAGTGTTCCATAGCAAGAGCCAATACCACTAACATCTTCCTAGGGTGAGAGTGGCTTTTCCAAGTGTTGTGATTCAGATAAGTATTGAAAACCATTTATTCTAAAATATATTGAGAATATTATATATATGATCTTGGTGTTGATCTATATGAATTGTATAGATGTGTTATTCAATTTATTCTATTAATTATTTAATTTGGAATTCTTACTAAATTGTCACATACTGCCTTTTGCATTTGTTATTTACATCTATTTTAATAATATTGCAACTTGTAATTTATCTTCACTCTAATATTCAATCTATTAAAAAATTTGCTAATAATTAAATAACTTGGGAGAATAGTGACATTGCATTTGGTAACAAAGAGTAATGATCAAGCCTTCCTATGTTTGAATTTTTCTTTATGTTTTGAAATTTAATATTAACTAGCATTTAATAAAATCCATGTGTAAATCTAGCATTATACCCTCATATGCAAATATTGATTTCTTTATTAACATTATTAAAAATGTTAGATCATATATCTGTATGCATATTCATGTTTAAAATCTTGTTCAAGATTAATATTACTTTTGAAATCCATGTTTACACTTAAGACTCAATCTAAGATACTATATTTATATTTTATCAATAAAATTTATATATACGTTTGACTTATAAATTCCTAATTTTTATTTAAATATCATTTAAACATACCATATCATTTAAACACATCTATGCAAGGAATTGAAAGATCCTCATCTTCCAAGCGCTCTCCAGTAAGAAGATTGTGATCAGGAAGGAGAATACAATCTGAAGAACTTTGTCCATTGATTTATATGAAATAATTTTTAGGATCAATTAACTTTGTCCATCACACATTGTCTCCTGCAATTACTAATATTAGAAACATCTTCTACCACAATCAATAAAGAAAGAGCCATTAAAAAACTTATAAACGTGTTGATGAGTGGGGAGGAACCAAACCTTGGTTGAGTAAGGAGGAAATCTAAGATAATTTGCACAAGTCATAGCACTTGACAAATCTCTATCAATGACCTCTGTTAAATTTGAATATGTGGGATTCTGCACTTCAAAGAAATATATTTAGGACGTATAATAATATTTTAAAATTCTCTTAAAACAGTCAATTTAGGATTTAGAGCACTTAAACCTTCGGGAGGAAGGTTTCAAAAACCAGTAACAAACTGTAAAAATGCTCTTTCCAGTATTGATGTGAAGGCCACCACGATCTCAAGAAACTTCACGTAATGGAAAAAAGAATGTTAGGATATGACAGATATTAGGTTTTCACAGTGTGAAAATATATATTTTCAAGAAAAAACATTCTTATCTGTTAGGGTATTTAAAATAAAAGATAAAATAGAAAACACTCATTAAAACCCATGCATATTTCAGCCTGCTAAAACATCTTACAAGTAAGACCAGTAACTAAACATTGATATAAATGCAAGATACTTGTAAACTTCGATTAAATAGCTTATAATGTTTTGCATCCATTCAAATCTTCGAATATTTAGACACAATCAGATGGTTTCATTGTATAAATGTGTAAATTGCACGACCTGAGAAGGTAAACATGTGATGGGTGATTGTCTCCTCTTACCACTGGCAATTTCATAGACGTAGACTGAACAACACTGCACATTTGCAAGAGCAAATTGTTTGTGAGTGACAAAAAAGTGGATTTTTCTTCCTTGAAAAAGCAGATCTGCAATAATTGAAGATGGTAGAGTCCTTGAGGGGGTTGTGCGTAGCAAGCAGAATGTGCAGCGCCTCCTTCAACTGGCCTGTCTACATAATGCTATTGAGATGAGTAGCGGATGGCAATGACATTTTATGATTGTAATTGTCTTTATCCTAATACTGTGGAAAATGTGTCAATTTTGATAACATTACAGAAGGATAAGCGTTGTTAAGCCTCACTTTGGAGACCAGAAACCAATAGGTATATAGGTTGAAAAATCCTGCAAACTGAATAATATCATTTTGTGTTTAAAAAGGAAACCCTAGGCATAAACATACGAAGTCGCCTTTGTTGCTAAAGGTGTTTACAAAGTGCATCAAAAAGGTGGTGCACCATAATGACAAGCAGAGCCCACAGGGAAGGATACTTAGCATTGTAGAGATAAATAAAAGGCAAAATACACACAATAATTAATAGAGAAAAATATTTATCACAGGCAATGAAAAATATCCAGAAAAGTTGAAATTCATGTGGCCGTTAATTGAGTTAAATATTTCAACGAGAGTTTATGGAAACTCATGTGGTCGTCAATGGAATCAAGATTTGTGGTAAGATCTAAACAAATATGAAAGCTAATAAAAACATTCAAAATAATAAAGTTAAAATTGAGTTATGTTTTGAGAGGGAGTGGTTGTTCAAACTAAAAACCCTTTAGGAATGGTTGGTGGCACACATTTAAGTTTGGTGAACACACGAGTATTTGTTAATCAAAATCTATTCTACAAAGCTATTAATTGTTCATTATATTTCAGTTTGTCTTAAAAATCATTACAAAATTGATAGAATGTCAAAAATATGCAAATCAATATAAAGCATATTTATACATTCTATAGAAGATATAATGGTCGTGAAACCACACCAACAATTTATGATCATCCTATGCTATAAAAAAGTTATTATCTAAAGCACCTTCAAAATTAGGAGTAATATTTGAGTAGGAAAATAGCAGTATTATAAAAGGGATAATTACGAAGCCACCTTATTATGCCTAGGCACACTATTTATGTTAGACATGTTTTTTGGCCTCAAATAAACCATAATATATGGTCTAGGTTATTGTTTGTGATTGATTTAATGTATGCAATAATATACAATGAAGGAGCACAAATGAATTAAAGATAGAGATTGTCCAACAAGCATGTGATTTTTCATATATAGTGGTATAATTTATATATTCTATAGGAATTTTTTTGAATGGGTGTGCATAATATCTTGACAAAAAAGATGGTTTCAAAATGTCCCAAGGAAGGATTATCTTATCGAAATTCATTTAGAGGATTTGTAAGTTAGAAAGAAAATAATTCTTGAAATTGCATAAAGGTATCGTGAAGGGGTCAAAATTAAAAGAAAGTGAAAATAGGATAAATATGGATGCTAATGATCTTGTACAATACTAAATAAGAAAATAATTAATGAATTTAAAATAAGTACAAGGAAAAATTATATATAGTATAGACTTGGAATTTCTATTTAAATACGTGTGATCTATTATTCCAAAGTATACTTTGTATTATATTAGTATTAGAGTGGCATAGTGGAAATATGGTGGGCTCATAATCCACAAGTCCTAAAATCATTTTATCGTAAAAGTTAGTAAAATATTAAGTTATTATAATACATTCATTAAAATAATACAATTGTAAATATATGATAAGGAACAAAAATATTTCTCTTAGCCTTAGATTTTTTTTTTTGTATATAGGGGGAGAAACCATCTCTAAAAAAAAAAATATTTCATTTCTCTTTCATGGTGGAAAATGGTTATGTATAGTCATACCATATATGTGGGTTAGTGAACAATAAGGAAAATGGGAAGGGGGGATTGCCTTCCTATTCTACCCATGTCATTCAAATATGTACTAAGAACCCTTATAGGATTGACTATCAACCTCTCAAGGTGAGTCAATAAACCACTAAGACTTAGGAGGGGGTTTTTTTTTTTCAAATTAAGGGGTTCACCATCAAGCAAATGCTTGGAAAAGATAATGTTTGAAAACACGCTATGATATGCAAAACACTTAAAATGAGCTAAATTAAACTTACAAATACTGAAAATGAACAACTCCAAGTTAGGGTATGTGTACCTAAGAAACCTGGAGATGCAAATAGGATTCTGGAAATGCAAACAGACTGCCAAAATATGCCTTGGAGGACTAAGACGCCTTTGCTCCCATCTTAGTCCCGCTGCACTATTTTTTGGGGCAAACACAAAATCTTTAGATAACGGAACAAAATCTTGAAGAATATTTGAAAGATTTCACTTGGAGGACTAAGACGCCTTTTCTCTCATCTTAGTCTCGATCTAAATTTATGAAAAGTGTGAATGTGGTCCTGAGCTCCCAAATTTGCAATGGCTTCATCTCGGATCTCAGGTTTTGAAACAACGAGATTTGACCTGTAGGTGAGTTTCTGTGAAGATGACAACTTTGCAATGCAACTTTGCAACTTTGAAAATTTTGCACTCTAAGTGATCTTCAAGTCTTCAACCTATATTTGCAAATACAAATGGAAAAAATGAAAACACTTGTTGATTGTTAGTGAATGGTGGTTTACCTTGGTGAAACCCCTTGTTGGTAATTAAACCTTAAAATGAAATAGAAATTATGAAGGAAATGGTGAATGAACAACATGCAATGTTACAACTCACCAAACCCTTACAAAGGGCTACAAACTTGTGTGTAATGGTTGCAATGAACATGGATCTTGAAATGCTTGATAGATCTTGAATTACTTGCTTGCTTAGATCAAAACCCTACATCACAAATGTTAGCACAACACATATGATGCAAGAATATTTTTTGACATGATGCTTGAAACTTGATGATGGCTCCAAATTCTTGATGATTTTCTCTTGAATGCACTTGATCTCATAAATTTTCCTTAGGAATGAATACTCAAGTTGCTAGGATGAAAATTTGTCTATGCTTAGTATCCCGAAATCATATCACACCAAGTCAACATATAAATTCAATGAATGAAGGAGGTTAAATATCGCCAAGATTTGAAATTAAATCCCGAAAATGACTCAAGGAGGACTAAGACACTCTAGGTGGTGTCTTAGTCCCAAGTGATGAAACTTGGGGCATAGACACCAAAAAGGGGCACAAATAAGATACCTCAAAATCAAAGTCCCGAAACCTCAGGGGGATAAAGATGCCCTTAGTGGCATTTTAGTCCCAACTAGAAATCAGGGACACAACAATCAGAATCATTAGGAGGTCATTTATGCATTGGAGAATGTCGGGATTAACCAATAAAATATGCCATTCATAGGGCTTGTGGACATAAAATAGGGCCAATTAGGCCATAAAGAAGGATAAATAAAGCAAGGCAGGCCCAGACAAGTGTGAAAATGCAAGGGTATGCATTTTACTACACTACATTTAGATCAAACAAATATATTAAAAAATCAATATTTTATTATGGCCATTTCAAGAGTTTATTGAAACCTTACAAAATAGCTTTATATGGTCTCTTGGGATCACTACTATAGCATTTTATTTTGGTAAGAATCCTTCCATCGAGATAAATATAATGGAAGAAATTATTGAATGAAATAATAAATAATAATGGATAGGTTAGCTATAGATAGGGGTCATCATTGTTCTAGTCATATCATCATTTTAATTTTCATCTTTGGATTAAATTGAATAAAATAAAAGGTTAGACCTAATGTTTCTCTATGAAGTGTTCCATTCATGTTAATAATTTACTATTGTTCTATTCATGTTAAGATTCTTAGAAAGATTACCATATTTTATTCTATTGTACTAAAAGAACAATTGGAGCCCAATGGAGAAATATGAGTTCAAAGTATTTGATATAGTGAATTTTTATTTTCGTTGTCTAAATTAGACATTCAAGACATATCTACAAGTTTTTTTATTTGATAGGATTCTGCAAGATCCAATTGATTATTGCCATTTTGGAGTATTTTGGCTTAAATTTGACCTTGCCATCACATATAAAATGACAAAAAATCTATAGATTGACTATAATTTTGTTGAAGTTGGAGCAACTGGCTTGAGACCTTGTGGTAGGTCATTGTTGGTGTAATATTTGATTTACTCTGGATATTTCTCTATCCTAAGTGTGATATTGATCATATTTAATAAATTTATTTAGGGCATTAAGAATAACATTTTTTATCTAAGTAGATAATAATGGAATTTGCTCACCTCAACTTTTGGGACAAGCTCCATCACTGCCTCATCAACTCTTTATTGATGGTAGTTATGTGTCATGTCCTCTATTTAGTCAATGCCATTTTTTTTTGTTAGATTGAATTAGCTTGACCCTTAATTGGAAGTGATTGAGAGTTAGGTGTCATGTCCTTGATCCATGCTTACTCGAGGCCTATTTGTTTGTATGCAATCACTGGTAGTCAATAAATATTTTCAAAGATTATATTTGATATTGATATTATACATAATTTGTTCTTTACATATATATATTTTTAAATTTCTTCATTCACTTATATTTAGGCTTGTGTTTTGATGTTCCTTTAATCCTATAGTCATACATTTGACGCATCTCTTAGATTTATTAGAGAGAACATGGATATTTTTACAAGTATTCATAATAGGGATTTGGAGTATTATTGAGTGATAGATGATGCTCCAAAGTTGACCTTGATCTAATTTTTGAACCTTTTTTTATTATATTTTTTGAAAAAATGAGTAAGTCTTGTTATTGGTAGATTTAAATATATTTATAGTTTTAAAAATGGTAACTTTATATTGACATTTTTAATACGCAAACATAAGGATTTATTTGTGCTTTTTAGCAAATCAAAATTGTGCATGCACTAAATATAAATTGTCAAAATCGTTTGTACTAGGGGGATTTCTTTTTTGTGTAATTTTAGGGGGTGGTATTATTAGTTTATTTTCTAGTTGAGTCTCTTGATTGGTCTATTGATCTAAGAACAAGAATATTGTTAATCATAGGTATTATGCATCACCTTTTGTTATTGACTTGAAAAAATAGAACTATAAGGCTTGGTAATACAAAATTTTGAAATTTTTCAAATGGCCTAAACTCTTGCCCCATCTCTATGGACTCATCCCTAATTCAAGTGCTTTGCATTAAAATAAATTATAAGGAAATAAAATATTGATCATGTACTTAGAACTAGTGGTTGTAATTTGATTACTATACAACTCATGTCACGACTGATATTGAGTGCCCACAAGCTCTTTAGATCAAAATTTAGATGTATAGAAATTCATTTGATCCTCTATTCCTAGTGATCATGTCTTGGAATATCTTGTTCCCCTAGATGCTTATGAGAATCTACCATATGAATATAAAATAGCTATGGTGATTTATTATTGAAAAATTTGTGAATTTCGTGAGGGTATGTGCAAGATCATGATGGGCCAAAAAGTGGCAATGAGAAAAAAATCACGTTTTGGATCGACTCAAAAATGCGAAAATGTCGAGTTGACTTTTCTAGGTTCGGGTGTCAGTACATTTAGCCGAACCAAAGCCCAAACCTATTTTCTACAAATCGGATATCCGATTTGTGGAAACATTAAATAAAAAACAACCGACTCTTATAACTTCATTTCTCACAGTTTGCATGCGAGCGCACAAGGAAAAGAAAAAATCTGATATCTACTTCTATCAGATATTCGATTTCAAAGGTAAATATTTGCGATTTTAAATGTTGTAATCAATTTTTCAAGTAGATTCTCTTAATTTGAAGTATTTTTTATGAATTTTTTTTTATCAAAAATAGGGTTTTCTATTGATTTTTATAAAAAAACTAGAGTTTACATTGAATTTTTATTAAAAAATAATGTTTCTAAATGGATTTTGATTAAAAACTAGTGTTGTTGATGTATTTTTATCAAAAATTAGAGTTTGTTATGGATTAATGTGAAAAGTAGGGTTTTTTTTTGGATTTTTATTAAAAACTGGGGTTTTTTTACAATAATTTCATTTATATTGTGTAATTTCAATTAGATTAATTAGTTTTTAACTTTAATCAGGTATTATGGCTGAGAATGAAAATCCACAAATGCCAAACGCTCCACGACCTCCACAACCACCAATTGAAGACTTAATTGGTGAAAAATTGGGGCAATTGAGGGGCATTTGTGAAGTTTATAAGACAATCCCTTGATTGAGAGATATGACAAACACATTGAAGGAAATAATAAAAAATATAGAAACCCTCTCCACCCAACATAATTCCTTTCATTCATGGCGAGAAGACATGAGAGAATATTATGGATGTGGATTGTTTTACGATGATGTGAAAGATCTCCAAATAACCAAAGCCCAAATAGCCTCTTTATTCATTGACCCCCGCACCGGTTTTCCAGTGAGTGTTAATAAAACAAAATTTTCTATAAAATGGTGCATGCATAGGGACATTGTAGCTAACTTTTGGGATCGTTGGTGTATGGTTTTTGATAAACCACTGAACAATAATTCCAATATACCATTTTACTTTATTAAAAAATTATATGTTGAGTTTGTGTTAGGGCATCATGTCAATTACTTTGCCATTAAACTCTTCTAGGGCATCGGTGGAGGTATGCCCCAGGATAGACCAGGGGCAGTTAGGGTAGTCCCATGCCCAAATGTTCCCCTTCCTCCCCTTCCTTCGCCACCTCCAATATATCATCCAAAGATTATCTAGGATGCAGCCACATAGACTATTCAGGCTATTCACTCTTTAAGTGGTCATTTGGTTTTGCATTCTTCTACAGTAGCTCAACCACATTTTGGTGATGTTGGCAAAGACTCGAGTGTTGTTGCATCATCCTCCTCAGGTCCACATAATTGTGTGCCACATACTTGCACTATGTGCTGGTAGATATGCTTGGGTCCTCTTGTACAACCGGCTGAGCATCCCTTGGACACTTCTGATTATGACCTCCATGATTTGGACATTATAGATCAGTCGCAGGGGAGTGGAGCGCACCCTACAAAGTCCTCTCTTGCTAGAGAGGGGGATGTTGGAATAGTGATGCAGGTAAGTTTAAGTTGTAATTTCATAACTTGCATTTGTTTTTAAATGAATATTAATAAGAGATAGTATCAAGTACTAATATTTATTTACATGGTCTATTTAACAGTTGATGTCTGAGGAGGAGCTCACACGGGTGACTGATAGCACCCTTAGGGCCATTTCATTTGGCTTGGACACACACACAGGTTATATATTTTCGCACTCACTCGTTTACATTTTATATTATATACTTGTTTGTCATTTGAATTGTCATTAATGAAATTATATAATAACTTATATGCTTATCTTATTTTCCTCTTGTAGGAAATACCTAGTGCGAGTGAGGTGCAACCTCGTCCAGACTATGGAGGTGCAAAATTAGATAAGGGGAAGGTAATTGAACTCAAATTGGATTGAATTAATATTTTTAAGATCTTATATTGATTATACATACATCAACATAGATTGGTAGTTTCATATGTACTTGTCAATTTTATGTATAGGCAATTATGAGCTATACAGATTTGTTGACAAAGGACACACCGCCTAAAGGAGTAGGTATTGGAACACCTCAAGGAGTAGGTGTTGAAACACCTCAAGGAGGAGGTCTCGAAACACCTAATGGAGATAAATAAAAAAATCAACATAAAGACCTGTATGTGTTTATTTTATTTTGTGTTTGGTAAATATGTTCCTATTACCAATAATCGTATGCTAACTTGGATCAATTTTATGTTTTTGTTCACATATATAGATTGACATTTAAAATTTTGGTTTGGTATATTCTAGGACTCCTGGCCTTTTGAAAAGACGTATATTTCAGGTAATCAAGATTTCAATTTTTTAGAGTTCAATTAAAATTTAACGTATATTGATTTTGATGTTAATTATTTAATTTTAAATTATATAGTATAACTAATCTCAATTGTGGTTTGAATTTTTCTTGTGCAGCTACCTTCAAAGCCAACGAATGCTTCAAAGAGGCTCCATTTTGATGATCCACCAGTAGTTTAGGATGAGATAGACATTTTGGCATGTAAATGTTGAATACATATTGAGATGGTATATGCCACATTTTGTAAAACTTTGTTTGAGTTGGCATCGATGCCATTTTTGTATATGGACATACACTTGATTATTGGATAATTTTATATATCGAAGTTGATAATTGAAATTTAATTTGTTCCTCATACATGCATGATTAAACTCTTTGAAATTCTTATCTTGAGCAATGGTTAAATATCAATGTACAATAGCATAAAAAATAATGGTTCTATTATGTAGTTTATATTTATATTGTTGACTACATTGCATTACACATCTTTCAAACTCAAATCGTTACTTCACATTTCATAACTAAAAACTATGAGCAGTTGTCAATTGCATTTGTTTGTCATTGAATTCTATGAGACCACATTTCTTTGAAGTTTTTTTCAAATAGTCCACTGCCTTGTCTATGCTACCACATTTTTCATTCATGATAGAAATCACATTAAGTTGTAATAAATTAAATGATAGCCTATGGCTATTTAATTTATACTCATTTTACTTAAATGGATGAGGTTGACCTTCCTTGATATTATTTTGTAATTTATTATTTTCAAGAGAGGCCGACCTCCTTGAAGAGTCACCTTATTTTGTATAAATACAAGGTGATTTTTTTTCATTTCCTCAATCAATTTCATTCAGCATAATTCGCGTTCCAAGCAAAAGTTCGCACTTGAGCATCAACGCTTCATCTTGTAGCAACAGGCCAATTTCAAGGAGAAGCATATTCAATTGTATCTTTGCATTTAGGAGATGTGCTATTATTCATTGTATCAAATTCAACCATGAGTTGGGCCTAAGTTGTAAGAAGATTTCTTGTTGTGTTTATTGTCTTATGTGTTGCATTTTTTGAGTGCTTTCAGTTGTATTATCTGATCATTAAAACACTAACATGGTATCAAAGCGGGTTTGAAAAAGATCGTGTTGGGACCAATTATTGCAGCAATACCTCTATTCTTTTTTTTTTTTTGTCTATCTTTATCTTATTCAAGATGGTGAATGGCCTTAAAATTGAGGATAGACTTGAAGGAGCATCAAACTTCACTTCATGGAGATTCAGAATTATGCTCACTTTAGAGGAAAACAAATTGGTTGAGTGTGGAGAGAAAAGTTTCCAAACCTATGGATGAGAAAGAGAAAGTTCAATGGAGGAAGAAATATATCAAGGCGAAGAATATGTTAGTTGATTCTGTGAAGGACAATATTGTTCCTATCATCTCTAAGTTGAAGACAGTGAGAGAAATGCTTAAGACTTTGGAGGAGATGTATGAGATCAACAACACAAGTCATGCTCTAGCCTTGAAGCAACAACTTCATCATGTTAAGATGGCGGAAGGAGAATTTTTCATCACCTACTTCATGAAGATTTCCGAATTGAGAGATCAACTCTCTACCATTGGTCATATTGTTGATGAAAAAGATTTGACCATGTTGGCTCTTAATGGTCTTCCTTCATCTTGGGAGTCTTACATTCAAGGAATCATATTTTCTCAAAGTCAGTCAACTTGTATTTGATTGAATTCAGTCAACTTGAATTTAACATTGGTAGCTCTGCAAACCTATTCAGAATAGAGTGATCTGAAGAGGACATCCCTAAATCTCTACATAGGTGTAAAGTTGCAAAGTGGTGCAAATTTCATTCTCAAACTCGTACAATCAAATAAACTATTCCAGAATGTTTGTATGGGTACGTTTACGTTAGGTATGGTCCTCTTTTGCACCCAAATACACTGAATCACTCTAAGCTGCATTGGACCAACGATTTCTCTTAAGAGACCAAAGTGCTAAAAAGCAAAAATCTTTGACGGACTATTCCTCGGAAACCATGATACTTACATACTCTTTGTCTGATGATATGGGATCATGTTGGGACCATCTACAATAACCTCTCTCAGTTTTTTCTATCTCGAAGGTGTTTTTTCGTGGTGATGAGTTTTCAGTTGAGGGAAAAGTTGTCAGATGCAAGCAATGTAAAGTTGCAAAGTGGTGCAACTTTCATTCTCGAACTTGTACGACCAAACAGACTGTTCCAACACATCTGGATGGGTAATTTTACGCTAGGTATGGTTTTCTTTTACACCCAAATATGTCGAATCACTCTGAACTACATTGGACCAATGATTTCCCTTAAGAGTCCAAAGTGATAAAAGGAAGCAATCTTTGACACACTATTCCTCAAAAATCGTGATTCTTACAGAATCTTCGTCTGAGGATATGATATCATGTTGGGACCATCTACAATGACCTCTCTCATTTTTTTCTATCTCGAAGGCATTTTCCCATGGTGATAAGTTTTCAGTTGAGGGAAAAGTTGTCAAATGCAAGCAGTGTAAAGTTGCAAAGTGGTGCAAATTTCATTCTCGAACTCGTACGACCAAATAGACTGTTCCAACACGTTCGTATGGGTACGTTTATGCTAGGTATGGTCCTCTTTTGCACCCAAATATGTCTAATCACTCTGAGCTGCATTGGACCGACGATTTCCTTTAATAGTCCAAAGTGCTAAAAGTGAGCAATCTTTGAATGACCATTCCTCAGAAACCGTGATGCTTATAGACTCTTCGTCTGAAGATATGGGATCATGTTGAGACCATCTACAATAACCTCTCTTAGTTTTATCTATCACTAAGGCGTTTTCCCGTGGTGATGAGTTTTTAGTTGAGGGAAAAGTTGCCAAATGCAAGCAGTGTAAAGTTGCAAAGTGGTGCAACTTTCATTCTCGAACTCATACGACCAAACAGACTGTTCCAAAACGTTTGGATAGGTATGTTTATGTTAGGTATGGTCCTCTTTTGCACCCAAATACACTGAATCACTCTGAGTTGCATTGGACCAACGATTTCCCTAAAGAGTCCAAAGTGCTAAAAGGCAGCAATCTTTGACAGACTGTTACTTGGAAACCGTGATTCTTACAGACTCTATGTCTGATGATATGGGATCGTGTTGGGACCATCTACAATAACCTCTCTTAGTTTTTGCTATCTCGAAGGCGTTTTCCCGTGGTGATGAGTTTTCAGTTGAGGGAAAAGTTGCCAAATGCAAGCAGTGTAAAGTTGCAAAGTGGTGCAACTTTCATACTCGAACTTGTACGACCAAATATATTGGTCCAACACATCTGTATGGGTACGTTTACACTAGGTATGGTCCTATTTTGCACCCAAATACGTCGAATCACTCTGAGTTGCATTGGACTGGCGATTTCCCTTAAGAGTCCAAAGTGCTAAAAGACAGCAATCTTTGATAGACTATTCCTTGAAAACCATGATTCTTACAGACTCTCCGTCTGATGACATGGAATCATGTTGGGACCATGTACAATAACCTCTCTTGGTTTTTTCTATCTCGAAGGCATTTTCCTATGGTGATGAGTTTTCAGTTTAGGGAAAAGTTGTCAAATGCAAACAGTGTAAAGTTGCAAAGTGGTGCAACTTTCATTCTTGAACTCGTACGAACAAACACACTATTCCAACATGTATGGATGGGTACGTTTGTATTAGGTATGGTCCTCTTTTGCACCTAAATACGTCGAATCACTTTGAGCTGCATTGGACCGACGATTTCCTTTAAGAGTCCAAAGTGCTAATATCAATGAAATGTGGGGGCATAAAGATTTAAGGCTGGATCAAGATTCTACAAGTCCTAGCTCTTGCATCAAAAACAATTTACCCAATCAACTTGAATCAATTACATGGGAAATTAAATTCATATGAACTTTTTACATTTTTATTTTTCGAAAAAGTGGGAAGCGACTGTAATTTGTTATATTTAAATAGGATATATGACAAAACCTGGTTCAAACGAGCATACCAACAAAAAAGAACCAGGAAGAAAAAAATTGGTTGTAGCTCGATTAAGTACAAAAATATTTTTACATTTTAAACATACCCTTTATACAATGCCAGACATTTGACCCATATTTTAAAAAACATCACTGGATATAGATTATGCCTATACATAGTTATGACCTTTCTACATTGTTTCACATTTCAAAATTTTCTTATTTGAGGCATTCAGGGCACAGTCTTCCACACGAGTAGTATGTTGGCATTTTGGAGTGACAAGCACCTATACAAACCATCAAGGTAGCAGTTAAACTACACATAATAGAAAATATGCTTAGAATAACCAATCTATATTATTGTAATTTGTCACATACCTCTCTGAAAGGATCAGATCTGCCTATTGTTGCAGCAGGTCCATGATCAATCATGCTAGGAATATCACAAAATTTGTCAAATGATAAATCTATATTGTCACAGCAAAAAAGATGCTTAGACTAACAAATCTATATTAATCTAAACAACCTGAATGATGATGAATTAGTAATGCAAACTATAAAAGATGCTTTGAATAACCAATATATATTATTGTAATTTGATGTATACCTCCTTGAAAGGATCAAAGCTGGCTATTGTTGCAGCAGTTCCATGATCAATCGTGTCAGGAATATAGCAAAATTTGTCAAATGATAAATCTATATTGTCACAACAAAAAAGATGCTTAAGCATTGTACCTTCCATTCTTGAATATGCTATTCAAGTGTGCCTGAAGGGTCATCTCTTTGCTTAAGAGTATCCAATATTGCTTCATGATCAGCATTACTAAGTGTCCATAGTTTTTTTGTCTTTGGTTTGGTATGACGCTTCATTTACTTAACATTTGTTGTTATAACAAGGTGTGAATACATGAGAATGGTTTTGTGTTTCTTGTAGTCTTCAAATGCAAGTATACCATTCTTTCTAATCATGTATGTTCGCAACCAAATTCATACAACCACAACTGAACCTATAGGATACACGAACCCATCATCATCTTCCATCGATTGTGTTAGCATGTGTTTTACCTACACACATCGATCCAACCAATATTTTGATCTCTCTTCATTCCCCTATGGTGCAACAACTGCAAAAATATGTCCTAGATGTAGTAGATTTGAAAGTCGGTCGTAATCAATTAAAATTTTCATTATGTAATTTGTCATGGATATAGTTTGAGATAAAGGAGTTAGATATTGTGGAACCCATGTATCCACCCACTCACTTGACTCACATTGATCCCACTCGCACTGAATACAACTTTGACAAAAACAAGCCAACTCTCATGTCCAAATGGTCCATGTGCTTGCATCTAAGCTTTGAAATGAATGCATCTTTGAATAATCTTTGATTGTATGAAAATCCAATCTGTCTCCCATTGTACCCTCCTCAATCAACCAAAAAATTCGTGCACTGTTGAATCAAGTGTCCCTCCTTGTGACAATGTTGAGCTACACCAATCAACAATAGAATGTGCATCACTGAATTTTGCTCCTGAAATCTCCAATTGCTCCTTAGCTAGAGCTCTCTTTACACATGCACCTGCTCCATCATGCTCCCCTTTCCCCTGCCCAACTTAAAAAAAAATCCAAATATTAGGTACACCCCTTTCTACATGCATTCTACTCAACCAATAAAACATACAAACATTCTTGAATTGACCTGTGGAGTTATCTAACCAAATGAGATGTTGGCCCAGTGCTATATCATGCTCCTACAAGAACTCAAAAAAATTCTCGAAACAATGTTGGGCATACTCGAACGAGTGAGATCTATCATAACTTATATAAAAATGATACTCTCTGATTATCTTTCAATCCTCCTTTGTACTATCAGGTGCATGTCTAATTGTTATGTAGAAAAAAATAGCAATCTAAATGGAATTGTAATACTGAGATTGTACCTCGTTTTGTGGTTGCAATGTGTATTTTTGAGAAAAATCAACAACTGATATAATAGTGTCAATCGGAAAATATTCCTTACATATCCTGAATTTTTTATCCAACCACTGAGACCTATGACTATGCCTTGCATGTTTGTAGAAAATATTGTCCTTAAAATCTGAAATAAAATCAGCAACATTGCATTCTTTTGTAACCAACTCGCATCTAGAACCTTCACCTCCACTCTCCAAAGCATATTTGACTATCTCATATCTCTTTTTCTCAACAAGATTCTTTCCAAATTCATGTTCGGAACCCTCATGAAAACATTGAACAAACTTTGATAAGCCACCACATTGTGAGAACTTCGCATTTAAACAATCATTTTTATAGAAAAAGAAACCATCATCCCTAGAACATAAAAATAGATCTAGCAAGTCCCTTGATGATTTTGAAAGATGCATTGCACCACACTCCTACAACATTTCATTAGTATGCAAAGTAGAATGGATATAGCATAATAGTTCATGGTACATTGAAAACTCCACATGGTATTTGCAACAACAAGTATTAAGAATCTTAAGAGGCACACAATAAAATGTCTTCAAACCTTCAAAAGTTCTTTGCAAGATTTCTATATTTGGATGTGTTTGAATAAATTTGTTGAACAACATTGTTTGGCTTGATTCCAAGAAATGTTTAGGATGCGGTGTACGGTCTCGACTGCCAATTCTTAACTTTAAAACATTTTGTTCATTGGGTGATACTCTAAAGTTATCATGCCAAAATTCTTGAATTTCCTACTTTACATTATCGGTTAGCTTCTTATCAACACGTGGAAGCCTCCCGAAAAAAATCCCATGTATCATTTTGAAGAGGATCATCTATTCTTTCTCTTCTTGCAAGTGCTATATCCAAAGTTTTACGATTTAAGTCAAAATCAATACAATTTTGTCTCATAAAGCGAGCCTTTTTTAATTGATGGCTTACTAGGGCGGTTGTAATGACTCTTCGAGCAACTCTCTTATCTTTTTCCTTGTTATTTTTTCCAATAAACTTGAGAGCATTAAAAATATTTTTGACAATAATAGAATTTTTTTTGTTCCTCTTGTTCACACGAATCTTCAATTTGGCTAGTAAAGGTCTCATCTTTTGCATCTTTAGCAATTTTACAAAAAATTGGCATCACTCGGTCAATGTATTATTGCTAAAATATTGGTTGAAAAGTATTCTAGCCCACAACTGAACAGTTCGTGTTGACCTCTTTCCTTCAAAATTATTTATAATGTTATCATCAATTTCAACTAACCATTTAGGGGTCCTTAAAGGTCTTTAATTTGGAATATGTCTTTCTTCCACACAAGGTTCTTCATTTCTCATGTAATCTGGTGAAACATAATTTACACTTGCTTCAATATTATGTTCAAAATCTTCATTTTGAACATTTTCAATATCAGTTTGAATAATTTCATTCCCAACTTCAATATCATGTTCAACATATTCAATTCCAACATTTTCACCTTGAAAATTTTTAATATCAATTTGAACATTTTCATTCCCAATTTCAATATCATGTTCTACATTTTCACCTTGAACATACACAATTTCCTCTTCACTTGAAAAACCATAGGGCTCAGGTTCACCAATATTTAACATACATTGTCATTTCTTCCTATGACCTTCTCTATCTCTTTCTCTATATCCTTCAATTTGTTCTTTTGTCAGCTTTCTCTTACGTTTTTGCTTCCGACGATTGTTGCTCCCCATTATACCAAATAAAAGATGATAAAAAAATCATTATGTATGACAAATTTGAGTACAAGATGCTCCAAAAAGTTTATCTTTGTCTCTTCTTGACTGAAACTGCACGTTTGTCGCCTGCAAGGTGCTGCAAACAAAATGTAGGGTCCGTTGGAATGCACAAAAATGGCCCACATGGGGTTTTTCTATGATCCACAAATCTGATATCTAATATAATCAAGTATCTGATTTGTAAAACATGTTCTGCAATGGTAAGATTTTGGCTCTACACATCGAAGTTTCACAAATCGGATATCCGATTTTTACACACATAGACCTAAGGGTTAATGGTAGAGAGTAGGAGAGAGGGAGGATACTGGGAAGGATGGAGGGAGAGAGGGAGGGAGGGAGGCAGGGAGAGGGAGAGAGAGGGAGAGGGAGAGTGAGGGAGAGAGTGAGGAGAGGGAGAGAGAGGGAGAGGGAGAATGGGAGGAGGAGAGGAGAGAGGGAGAGGAGAGGATATTAGGATAGAGAGAGGGAGGAGAGAGAGAGTGGGAGAGGAGAGGGTTTAGATTTGAGGAGAGAGGGTTTAG